>PVHY01024385.1:0-19712 GCA_004024945.1 Uropsilus gracilis
ATTACAGGCAGATTCTTCATGGGGGAAATGTGTTCACTTTTATGGGTTATTTTCCTTGGAAAACCCTCGACTTTTCCCACTGACGTTCACACCTCCCTGGCTCCGCAACAAGAGGGGCCCCGTGCACCAACAGCCTTTCCTACAAGATGGCCTCTGTCCGGCTGAGCTAAGCCTTCGACCAGGTGTCCTAGCGAGTCCGGGCTCCGGGCACGGTTAGCGGGTCTTTGCTGCAAACTGAGCCGCTGTGGAAGCTCGAGAGTCCCTTTCCCACGTCTCCTCTGACAAAGCTCGAAGATGCAGGACAAGAGAAGGCGGATCTTGAGCCGTGTCCAGGCTGCGTGGCCAAGCCCTGGGCTCCTTCCTCCAAGTCCGCGCTTTCAGCGCCGCGGGCGGACCGCCAGAGCCCAAGCCCAAGCCTGAAGCCTCCTGGGGGACTGTCTGGCCTCCCGGAGCCTGCGGAGGCCTGAGGGGAGCTCAGCAGCGCCCTGGGGGGGCTCGCAGAACCTGGAGTCAGCCAGTCGCGGATGGCCCTCGGACTTCCCTGCCGCGCCACTGGACGTGAGGCCAGGCCCAGGAAGCGGCTCCTGTGCACATGCGCAGATGGGGGTCGTGTCTCGGGGAGCTGCGCTTTTCTTGTCCTGGGACCTGTTGCCAGTTACTTGAGGCGCTTGTGTCATCTCCCGCGGGCTTGGAGCTCCTCGCTGCAGGCCTGGGGCATGGCCTGGGGCACGGCCCACGGACCTGCCCGGAGAGCTTCGAGTGGGAGCATCTCGGCTGGTCCACGGCTCTCTGGGTGTGGCGGATGTCAAGGGAGATACAGACGGGGCGGGAGGGGCCTGGCGGGCGGTGACCGGCTAGCTCACCGAGTGCTCCTTGTCCCCTAGCTCATCTCCAGTGACGCCGACGGAGCCATCCAAAGGGCTGGAAGATTCAGAGTGGAAAACGGCTCTTCAGATGAGGTAAGGAAGCCTCCCCGGGCGCCCGGGCGGTCACCAACGCGTGATAACGGCGCCTGCGATACAGCATGGGCAGCGGGTGAACCCCATCACCACAGAAGACTTCCCCGGTGGGCGGGAAGGGCTAAGTAGGGCCCTTCCAAGCCTCGCTGGACACAGGTGTGTGGGGCAGCAATGATGGTGCTGTGAGTCACATGACCTGTGTCCTCGTGGGTCCTCGCGAAGATCTGTCACAAAACCAGGTAGACACATGAAAGGGGACCGAAGGCAGAGCCCCAGGCACGTCACCTTGGGGAGTGGCTCCCTGGGCTCAGCTCTTCCCTCTGCCAAGCTGGACACCTCGATCCTGCCTTATGAGCTGTGCCGGGGTGGAGGAGAGAGAGTAGGAAAGCTTCTGCCGTCACAGGAGGTCATCTGTATGCAGAGAGAGCTCCAGGAAGAGGGGCCATCGCTGCCTGCTCCTCCCGGAGCCTGAGACCTTTCTGGGCTCCCCCGGCTAGTCCCTATCGCTGACCCCAAGGTCACCCCTGCATTCCTTTCTTCTTTAACACTTCCCCTGCCCACTCTGCCCCCGAGGAGCTACCCCTACACCTCCAGGCTGAGATGTCAGCCGCCCAGTTTTCTCGCTGCCTCTGTAAGACACGCGGCCTCTCTGAGAGGTAGCCTGTCACAGCTTCAGCCACCTCCAGGTTCCAGCTCCCCCACCTCTCGCTTGCATGGCCCTGGTAAGACACCAGTCTTTCTGGGCCTCAGTTTCTTCATCTGTAAAATGGGGGCGGTGTGGGGGCTGCTGGGAGGATCCGGTGAGCTGAGCTGGTAAAGCCAGTAGCGCTTAAAGCCAGTGTGAGCAGCAACTGGGAGCACTGGTGGTGCTGGTCTGAGCGGCCGGCCCTGCCCTCCTGACTGCTCTTAGCCCAGCGCTTGGGGAAGGGCTATGGCGTTAGCTTGAAAGGCCACAGTCTTCAGGAAGCCGTCGCTCAGCTCTGAGCACAGCCACTCACCTGGGTGCCGGACCCCTGTCCCCACTCCCTGAGGCAGGGAGAGTCCCTCCTTGGACCAGAGCCCTGACTAGGTGCCCTGTGCTTCTTGTCTAGAATGGGCTCAGCTGACCTGCGCAGAAAGGACTTAGGGAAATGTGTGGCTTAGAAACCGCTCCCCCCAGCAGCCCCCGAGACAACGCAGGCCTACGTCCCGGGAGACATGCGTACCACGGCCCCCTTGGCCGGCGCCCAGGAAGCCAGCAGCTTCGAGACCCCAGAGGTTGCTGTGCCTCTTCTGCTGCCAGAATCTTGCACAACCTCAGCCCAGCCCAAAGAAGCAGACAGAACCAGACTCTCCACTGCTCAGCCAGCCGGGCCCGGCCCAGTGTCCAGAGAAAGCCCTCCAGGAGACACAAAAGCTGGGACTTCTGGGGGGCCCGGGGCCCCCCAGCACTTGTTCAGGCACGCTTCCTTGGCGATGTCACCTATTGTAGCAGAGGACATGCTCTGGATCCTGACAGGGACAGGGGTGGCCTGTGGAGAGCGTGGCCCACTCAGCTGCTCAGTTCTGGGGAGCGGCTCCGATCCCCCAGGATGTGGCCGGCGGCTCACTTGCTTACAGGACAGTGTCATGGAGAGTCGCACAGCGCTGCTGGCCTGTGTGTTCCGAACATAGCCCTGCCTCGCAGTGCTTCACGGGAAATAGGATCAAGGCTCAGGTGGGGCTTTAAATGTTCCTACCACAGCTGCCGGCGTGAGCGCTCGCTGGGTCAAAGCCTGCGTTCTCCGTTCTGTCAGTTCTGGCCGGGATTCATGCGCCGCCTAATGACCGGCCCTCGAGGTGCCTGAGGCTGGCTGGGTGGGAGGTGCTGAGAGGCCACGGCTGGTGCTGAGAGCCGTGGCCAGAAGCTCAGCTTCTCTGCTTCTGCATTTCCAAGCCCAGGAGCGAGCAAATTGCAAAGCGCTTTTGAGCTGGGTCGGGTCCTGTAAACAGGAAGGTCTCCGCAGCGCGGGCGCAGGGCCTCGGCAGGTAGATGACGTGCAGAAACTTTCCCCCCTGCAAGTGCAAGAACCGTCTTTTCCTTCTCTTGACTGGGGCCTTCACCGCGGGCAGCCCTTCATCGGGTGGCGTCAGGCGCGTGGCTGTTCCCTTCGCTCCTGCGTGTTGGTGTCTTCACGAGGGAGCCAGGCCTGGCCAGGGTGGCCTGGTCACTGGTCACTTCTTACTTATTTATTTTTTTTGTGTGTGAAAAGTGTTTTATTTAAAAAAGCCCTCGAGAGCTGGGCGCAGTGGCGTGCGCCATTAATCCCAGCCTTGGGAGGCTGAGGCTAGGAATTGCTTGAGTATGTAGGTTCAAGACTATCCCGGGCAACATAGCAAGACCTAGTCTCAAAAAATAGCTGGGTGTGGTGGCGTGCACCTGCAATCCCAGTCTTGGGAGGCCGAGGCTAGGAATTGCTTGAGTCCGTGGGTTCAGGACTACCCTGGGCAACATAGCGAGACCTAGTCTCAAAAAAAAAAATTAATTAAATAAAATTTAAAAAATAATAATAAAAACACTTTAATCTAGAAATCTGACTAAATTCAAGCACTCAGAAAACCCAGGCTGAGGGAAGTCAAACACAGCGTCAGGGGATAGCAGACACTGCTGACAGGCCTTTGGCGGGAGAGCTGGTTGCACACTGACCCGATTGCCCTGGTGACCGCCAGGCCCGAGCTTTGCTTTCAATGCACAGGTTTCAAGCTGCACCGAGGAAACCACACAAACACCCTGTAACTCACACAAGCACCCCAACAACACAAACCCCCGAAGCTGAAGTGTGAGGATATGAGAAAACCCAGATGTGCCAAGGCTCCTGGGTAGTGTTTGAGCTGAGCCCCTCAGCCCTAGAGGCCTGGAAGGAGGGTTCAGAGGTGGTGGGAGGCACAAGACCAGGCGGGCAGCGAGGGAGCGCCCCAGACATCGCCCTCCAGGCTCGGTGGCTTTTTAATTTCCTGCTGTTCTCGTCAGAGGGTGTCAGTTCGCTTTGATTTCTTCGGACCCAGCGTCCCGTGTAGCTGCTTTGTCATCCGTGAGCATGGGTCTCGGGGCTGCCAGCCCGTGCTCCCTGCTGGGTGGGCCTCAGCATGGGCATCCGCTGTGCTGTGCGCCCGGGGCCTGTTGCTCTTCTGGAAGATGAGCTTTCAGGAACGGTACGAAGCCCACAACACACTGGTTTCCGGCGGAGTGTGAGCTCGTGATTTGTGACAGGAAGTACATGCGTGGTCTTCGTTCCGTGCTACAGGCTCCAAAATCCCTGGTGTGGGAGTCACTAAAGTGTCCTAGTTTGGGCCACGCGTGTTGGCGCACGTCTTTAATCCCAGCCTAGGGAGGGAGGCTGAGGCAAAGAATCGCTTGAGTCCGTGGGTTCAAGACCCACCCGGGGCAGCATAGCAAGACCTAGTCTCAAAAATTAGCTGGGCGTGGTGGCGCGCACCTGTAATTCCAGCTACCTGAGGCCGAGGCTGGGAATCACTTGAGTTCATGGTACCCTGGGCAACCTGAGTCTGGTTCCCCAGGCAACATAGGGAGACCTATCTCCAAAAGCAGCCAGGCGTGGTAGCGGGCACCTGTAATCCCAGCCACCTGGGAGGCCGAGGCTGGGAATCACTTGAGTCCATGGTACCCTGGGCAACCTGAGTCTGGTTCCCCAGGCAACATAGGGAGACCTAGTCTCCCAAAGCAGCCAGGCGTGGTGGCGGGCACCTGTAATCCCAGCTACCTGGGAGGCCGAGGCTGGGAATCGCTTGAGTCCGTGGGATTGGAACGACCCGGGGCAACATAGCAAGACCTATTCTCAAACAAACAAAAGTGTCCTAGTTAATGTGACTGTGTCCTCTGGTGACCGGGTCACTGAGGAGGGGTCTCCAGGTGCCAACCACATGGTTAGTTACAACTTGCAGTCCTGCCCAATCTCCCGGGAAGGACGCGGGGCTGACAGTGGCCGATGCTTTCATCAATCGCACCCATGTAACACGGCCTCCATCAAGCCCGAAGGGCAGGGGCTGAACTTCCAGCTGGGTGAGCACGCAGCTGTGTTGGGAGAGCGCGTGGAAGCTTCCTCCCTCGCCCCACTCCCCTCCTCAAGGTCCTCTTGCAGCAGCTGCCCCTGATTCTCCAGGTGCCCCAGCTAGGCAGGCGTGTCCCTGCATTCTCCAGGACGCTGCAGCACGGGGGCCAAACCCAGGGAGCCTTGACTCCGCCGTCTGTAGCTGGTCATTCCGAAACACGGTGGCCGCCATTGTATGAAAGTCCCCTCGGTGTGTGGGCTGACAGCACTGGGTGCTCGATTGGGGGCCTCTTGCCGCAGCTCCAGGCAGCCTGCATCTGATTTGCATGGGATTGTGGGGCAGCAGCTGGCACCGGCGAGGTGTGAGGTGCTGTGGAGAGAACAGCACGTTTGAGAACCGATCAGAGTCCAAAGGGGACTTGTCTTGCTCCTGCCAAGTCTCTAGACAAGTTTCCTGCTTTTAGACCACGGGTGGGGCCAGGCCGGTGGGCCCCTCGGAGACACTCCCACAGCTCCCCGCAGCGTGGAGGCCTTCCTTGTGTTTGGGGGTGCAGGTGGTCTCTTCCGCCTCACCCCTCTCTTGAATGGAGCCCTGTGGAGGCCCAGCTCAATAGCATTCAGGCTCCTGTTACCTTCACCTGCTGCAATGGCTCCTGGTGCTTTGGTTCTTCATCCCTGGAGGTCCCGAAACCCCAGGTAATTCCTGCCAGGAGGCCCGTCCCCAACCCCGGGAGCCACTGCCTTCCTGCCGGAACCCACTGCCTTTCTGTCCAGGCTGGTGATCCCTCTGAAGGGGATGATTTTGCTTTTTCTTTTCTTTCTTTCTTTCTTTCTTTCTTTCTTTCTTTCTTTCTTTCTTTCTTTCTTTCTTTCTTTCTTTCTTTCTTTCTTGCTTGCTTGCTTGCTTGCTTGCTTGCTTGCTTGCTTGCTTGCTTGCTTGCTTGCTTTTTCCTTCCTTCCTTCCTTCCTTCCTTCCTTCCTTCCTTCCTTCCTTCCTTCCTTCTTGCTTGCTTGCTTTTTCTTGTCTTTCTTTCTTTCTTTCCTTCTTTCTTTCTTTCTTGCTTGCTTGCTTTTTCTTGTCTTTCATTCGTTCTTTCTTTCTTTCCTTTCTTTTTTTTTCTTGCTTGCTTTTTCTTTCTTTCCTTCTTTCTTTCTTGCTTGCTTTTTCTTGTCTTTCTTGCTTGCTTGCTTTTTGTCTTTCTTCCTTTCCTTCTTTCTTTCTTTCTTGCTTGCTTTTTCTTGTCTTTCTTTCTTGCTTGCTTGCTTTTTCTTGTCTTTCTTTCTTTCTTGCTTGCTTGCTTGCTTTTTCTTCTCTTTCTTTCTTCCTTCCTTTCCTTCTTTCTTTCTTTCTTGCTTGCTTTTTCTTGTCTTTCTTTGTTTCCTTCTTTCTTTCTTGCTTGCTTGCTTTTTCTTGTCTTTCTTCCTTTCTTTCCTTCTTTCTTTCTTTCTTTCTTGCTTGCTTGCTTTTTCTTGTCTTTCTTGTCTTTCTTCCTTTCTTCCTTCCTTTCTCTCTTTCATTCTCTCTCTCTTTCTTAATATTTTTCATTATATATATATATATATTTCACCATTGTATACCTCAGGGCTCTCCCATTTCCCTAACACCCATTTAACCATCTCAATCCTTTGCCCCCTCTGCCTCACCCCATTTTCTTCCTCCTGCCCCTCTCTTGCTCTATGGTTCAGTTCTGTTGGTTGTTTCAAATTTTTTCTTATGCATTTGCTTGTTTTCCCCTCTATCTGTCATATAAGACAGACCATCCCAGATTTCTCTTTTCCTTTCTGGCTTATTTCTGCTAATATGAGTCCTTCTAGCTCCATCCATGTTGCTGCAAATGACATATGTTTGTCCTCCTTGGTTGATGCATAGTATTCCATCGTGTACATAGACCACTTTTTTTTCAGCCATTCATCGGTTGGGGGGCATTTGGGTTGTTTCCGTATCTTGGCAGTTGTAAACAGCTGCAGTAAACATGCGCATACAGGTACAGGTGTCCTTTTGAATTAGTGTTTTCGTGTCCTCTGGGTAGATTCCCAGTAGTGGGATCGCTGGGTCAAATGGTAGTTCCACTTTCTATTGTTTGAGGGTCCTCCACACAGTCTTCCATAGTGGCTGGACCAGTTTGCACTCCCACCAGCAATACAAGAGAGTTCCTTTTTCTACACATGACTTTGCTATTTTTCTAGTATTTTCCATTTCTGGGGGTGGGGGGGGCTGGTACATAATCTGGCTGTCATCAGCAGAACCCTGAGAGGGGACCTTTCCGGGTGCCGGGTTGTGGGGTCAGATGAGACCCCTGAGGCTCCTGCCCTTACCAGTGCCCAGGCTGGCAGAGAGGGGCTATGAAGGTCATTAACAAGGACACAGCTGCCTGGGTGCTAGTAGCTGCCAGGAGTTCGGGGTGTGGGCACCCCATGGGAAAGCAGGGGAAGTTCCTGCCCGGGCGTGGGCAGGGTCAGGGGGGAACGAACCCCAACCCCCTCTGACTTATTCCCACTCCAGTCAGTCCTCATCAGCAATAAGAAACCGCAGATAATCCAACCGAAGCTACTGATGAGATGAGAGACGGGCATGAAAGCCCCGGATCCACACTTCTCCTGGGCAGGAACCAAAAAGAGCTTGGAGAGAACCGCCGAACACGGGACCGTGGGACCTGTCAGAATCACACCTACACCATCACCGGAGACCGAGAGCCCAAGTCCTGGTCAGAGGAGCCTCCAGCCAGAGCGAGGCCCACCCCCTCTTGACAGGGGGAGGAAGCTGAGTGGCAAACCATGACAGAGGAGACAACCAGACCATCAGCTGGCATCTGTCCCCTCAGGGAACTTCTCAGCCAGCTCTCTAAGGGGGGGGGAGAGGGAGAGAGAAGAAAACACTCGAAAGGAGGGTGCCCACAGAATGGAGGAGCCGGCTAGCGAGGAGGAGCAGGTACCACAGACTCCAGATGCGCTCGGACACGCAGTTAAGACTGGAAACCTGAACAGCGTGGTCCACTGTGCCTGGGAACACGGATCCGGCCCCAGGGAAAGGACACTGCCCAGAAAAAGAAGAGACTAAAGGGCTAAAAGTGGACCAGTGAGCAGTGATGAGAGAGGAGGTAGAGTGACTGGAGGGAGGGGGGAGGGGTGGGGGAGGGACAAGGGAGGGGGAGGGAACATTCCCACCAGCCTTACATAGATGACTGATGTTGGATGATATTAGTAGTAAATTAAAAAAAACAAAAACAAAAACAAAAACACCGCTTGGGAATGACCACATGGGAGAGGCACATTGACTGAGTATGGGGGTGCAGGGGCATAGCGCTCCCCGCCCTCTTCGGGGGCACCCCACCCCCAGCACTTCCATGTGCTCACCAGCCTGGGAGCTCCCCAGAGACCCCATTGGGAGGTGCGCTCATGGAGGGCTCGTCTAGAGCAGGATCGGTTGAGTCGTCGGCCACAGGTGACCGTTTCCACCTCTAGCCACCCCCTTCCCAGGGTAGCAGGGCGAGGCTGGCATGCCCAGGTTTCCCATCTTGGTCTTCGTAGCCACCAGCCCCAGCCTGAAGCTCTCCAGGGGTCCGCCAAGCGTGACCCCATTAGCACAAAAGCCACCACACACGCTGCTGTTGCTCGTGAAGTTTCATAGGTTTGGGGTGCTCTGGGCAGAAACCAGAGACACAGAACAAACATGCATTTCCCGTCACTCCACCCCCAGAGAGCAGTCAGCTCCCGCCTCAGCATCCCTGATGGCGAGAAAGTTCTTACCGGGCAGAATTCAGCTGACGGGGACTCTGCTTAGCACTCCTGGTGACCTTTCCCATAGCCTCTCGGGGGAGGTTGAGCTCACCCCCCCACCACAGACCCCCCCCAGAGCTCTGTGACATCCTTTGTTTTTGTCCTACGTGGTGGACACCGCCCGCCCCTCAGCCCCTCACAGCCACTTCTTGGACAGTCGTGAAGTCGTGACCGGACCTTTTAAATCGAAGTGACCCAGCTCAGGTCTGCAGAAGTGGCCACACTGCCACTCCCCCCTCCCCTGCCGGGCACAGCCTCCTCCTCCTCTGAAGGCTGTGATGAACCTACGCACGCCGCCCCGGCCCGGCGCTCCCGCGTGTGCTGTTGCTTAGTCGTGAGGCCGCATCTGCTACAGCAGAGACAGCTCCGGTGTCCAACAAAGCCAGACCCAGGCCTTGGCTCTGCCGCCCACCTGCCTGTGAGCCAGCTTCTCCGAGCCTCAGTTTCCCGGAGGGCAGCGAGGGAGTCCTTTCCCGCTCTGTGACACCTGGCGCGTCCCCCTGAGCGTCACCTCAGCGGGCCCCACGGTCGCTCACCGTCCTTTTTTTGACATCTTGCTCTGTCACCTGGCCTATTAGCCAGCTCCCCACTGCCCTCAGACATGCCTGTCTCGCCATCTGTGAGCCCAGCCTGATGGTTAGTTAAGGCGAGCGTGACCCCTAGCACATCCTGGGACCCTCCTCACTGCATGGGTCAATTATCAGGTGGTGGAGCCAAGACGGTCTTTATGCAAATCTATCTTGCTCGGCAAGGGTGGGCTCTCTGCACACTGTCGGGGGGGGGGTGTGGGTACAATTTGGGGAGCACAACTAGCAATGGCTACAGAGGTGCCTACAGTTAATCCTTGCAGTTAATCCTTGCAGTTGTACCGCAAGGTTGTATGTGGTGCATTATCCACGGATAGATATTCCACCGAACGTTGCATACAACTCATTTCCCTCCAGCAGAGGATGGTTATCTGCATGATGATGCATTTTTACTATGGGGTGCTTCTGGCTATTAGAAAGAATGAAATAGAGGTATATATAATACCATAGAGAAAATTACTTAAGAGACATAGATGCAGGTTTCAGCATGGATTATATAATATCCTCCCATTTCCTTAAAAGCCAAGGAGAAATGCTTGTCAGTATGCAAGGACGTCTCCAAAAGGATAGTTAGGAATTGATGATAATTGCTGTCGGGAGTGGAAGTGAAAGCTCTAGAAAGAAGTTGGAGCGCCTTCAACTTTCCACTTCTGGCCTTGTTGTGCCTTTCACAGGTCTACACTCAGCTGAGGGACTTATTCTTTTTAACAACTATACAGATTTGATAAAATTAAGGTAGGGGGCTGGGCGTGGTGGTGAGACCAGGATCACTTGAGTCCGCGGGCTCGAGACTACCTTAGGCAACATAGCAAGACCTAGTCTCTAAAATATAGCTGGGCGTGGTGGTGCACGCCTGTAATCCCAGCTACATGGGAGCCTGAGGCTAGGGATCCCTTGAGTCCGCGGGCACCCCAGGCAACATAGCAAGACCTTGTCTCTAAAAATAAAAAATTAGCCGGGCACGGTGGCCATGCTTGTAAGCTTCAGCCTATGAAGCGGCCAGGGCTAGTCCCGGTTCGAGTCCCACCTGGGGCCCATAGCGAGACCTAGTTCCAAAAAAAAATAGCTGGGCGTGGTGGTGCGCGCCTGTAATCCCAGCTACCTGGGAAGCTGAGGCTGGGGATGGCTTGAGTCTGTGGTACCCTGGGCAACAAGAGCCTGCGGTTCCACGGGCAAAAATAGTGAGACCTAGTCTCAAAAAAAAAAAAAATTAATAAAAATAAAGAAAATTAAAATTAAAAGAATAAGGTAGATGTCTGTGTCCTGGCATCAAAATATTTGAAAGTATTTCTTCTGGTGCAAAAGCCAGTTTCAGTGTCATGGCTATACTGCTGTCCATCAGTGAGCACAAATCACACTTATATATGCAGGTGTGTATGCTTATATGTGTGATGCGTGTTCACACGTGTAAAGTAAAAGCATAGAAAGGGCTGGGGCCATCCACACCATCCCGGGGGAATCATGATTGTTGGGGAAGGAGGAGAGTGGGGTATGCAAGATGGAGAGGAGGGGGTTCTCACTGGTGTGTGATTTCAGTGTTTCGACCAGTTTCTATTCAGTTCTGCGATTCGCAAAAGGATTAGCTTGAACTAAATCCTAAATCCACCTTCTCTACTGTCCGCTCAGTGCATCCTGTCAAGAATCTGGCTAGACATGGAAGGAAAGGCAGCCCGACGCTTTCACCTAGCAACTCCACTCGCACCAGAGACACGGGACGCCGCCGTCAGGCCTCGAACAGGGTGGAAGTGAGGGTCGTGAGGGTATGAAACCGTGTAGGTTTCCTGCTAGCGCCAGAGATCATCGACCCTTTGGGTAAAATGAGGCTGCTGTGTGTGGATTGGGATTCAGTTCTCGTACAGGTTCAGGCTGGAGTACACATCCCCTGCACCTCCCTGGAGTGTAAGTGGGACGAAAGTCAGCGAAGGCAACGTGGAGCTTTGTGGGCTTGGAAGGGGGTGCAGAAATGGTTCTCAGGGCTCATGGTGTGTGTGGGTGTGTCCGTGGCAAAGGAGAACTTGAGTTCAGGTCTCTCCCTGTTACCTTTTAGCAAAGGTGAATCTGAAAGGCATTAAACAGTAAATGTGAGCATTTTCCATGCTAAACCTTCCCTGTCTGGAAAATGTGCTCATCAGAATATGTGCCCCGCCGGGCAAGTATTACAGGCGTGATGGCACACACCTGTAACCCAAGATCTGGGAGGCAAGAGGCCTAGGATCGCTTGAGTTCGCAGGTTTGAGATTACCCTGGGCAACAAAGCAAGACCTGGTCTCAAATAAAGCAGCCGGGCGTGGTGGCAGGTGCCTGTCATCCCAGCTACCTGGGAGGCTGAGGCTGGGGATCGCTCGAGTCCACGGGATTGGGCCAAACCTAGACTCAAAAAAAAACAAGAATGCTTTTTCTCTTGTTGTTGGTGACTAAACGCTGCGTTCCCGTGTTGTTGCCACCTCCCAGGGCTGTCGACAGAGTTTCTGGATCTCCGAAGTCCGTGGTAAAATAGGGCATCCTTAAAATAGGGCTGATTGCAGAATTAAAGCCACAGTTAGGGCCTGAGACACCCACGCCCGCTCTGCTAAAATTAAAAGGACAGAAATGCGGAGCGTTGGTCAGAGCGCACAGAACCAGGACTCTGGGAAGATGTCGCCAAGCTGAGCATTGCTGCGCCGCTTGGGAAGCTGTCAGCAGCAGCTGCTGAACAGAACTTCTGTCCCCCTGAGATGTCCTCCCCAGGCAGGACGTCCATCGTGGTTTTGTCTTCACAGCCCCGTCTGGCTCCCAACTATGTACCCATCTGCTGAAGACAGAGTCTGGCATGTGGTGCCCACACTGGGGGCCCGGCCGTGGGAAACGTGACCCCCCAGTAGAGCCAGGAATGTCACAGACGTAACCTCCAGCACAGAACACACACGGAAGCCGGGCGCAGTGGCGCACGTCTGTAATCCAAGTGCTGGGAGGCAAGAGGCCTGGGGTTGCTTGAGTTCGCAGGTTCAAGACTACCCCGGGCAATGTAGTGAGAGATCTGGTTCTTGAAAAAGCAGCTGGGTGTGGTAGCGAGTGCCTGTAATCCCAGCTACCTGGGAGGCTGAGGCTGGGGGTCGCTTGAGTCCGCGGGATCGGGACTACCCTGGGCAACACAGTGAGCCCTGGTCTCAAAAAAAAAAGCCACACATGGATGACTTCACGCCCGTGCAGCTCAAGGGCCACCAAATTAGCCCCTGGTGACAGAGCAGCCGGGATGGCGGTGACCTTCCCAGTGCGCTGAGTCTTGGCGGGGAAGAAGCACAGCGGAGCTCCTAGGACGCAGGGATGTTTCCACCTTGAGCGAAGTAGTGACCACAGGGCTGGCCCCTCTGGGACCCTGAAGGTCCCCTCCCTCTGGGTGCCATCCACTACGTCCTCATTTTCAGCCCCTCTTCCTGGGTCCCGGGCAGAGGGGTGCGGCTTCCTTGTCGGGTCCTGTGTGTATTCCTGCCTTTACACCTCCGCGCGGCGCTGTGCACAGGGGAAGGGAAGTGTCTTGCTCTGCCAGACTCGGAACTTTTCTGGGGTTGCACCCCTCATTCCCCTCCCCCCCCCATTTTTCTTATGCATTCAGATAAAAGTTAAATAGGCAACTTTTTGGTCATTAAAAAAAGAAGCCCTCGCTGGTATTTTGTACTCAGTGGAGATACCACCTCACCCCTCTTTGCCAGCCTCCCTGTGGGGGTCCCTCCGTGTGGGGGTCCCTCTGCAGGGGCCAGCAGCCAGACCTTGGGAGGGAGGCCCTGGGATTTCAGCATGGGGGCGTTCTGGGCTATTGAGCCCCCAGACAGGCTGCAAAGCTTGTGCCCCCTGTTTCAGAACAGCCTGGCATGGTGGCGCGCGCCTGTAATCCAAGCACTGGGAGGCAGAGGGGCCAGGGATCACTTGATTTCAGGGGTTCGAGACGACCCCGGGCAACATAGCGAGACCTGGTCTCAAAAAAGCAGCCAGGCGCAGTGGCGGGCTCCTGGAATCCCAGCTACCTGGGAGGCTGAGTCTGGGGATCGCTTGAGTCCGCAGGATTGGGACTACCCCAGGCAACATAGCGAGACCTGGTCTCAAAAGAACAAAGACGAGACGCAGGGTGATGAAGGGAATCGGTGTGCTGAAAGGGTTGTCCAAATGATGTTTCGAATCCAGCCTCTGTCCTTTTTAATTAACACATCGAAGAGCAAACCCAGCCAGGCCTCGCTCAGAACTGCGTCGTTTTGAATGACCAAGAGGGTGAACATTAGAGAGTCACGGCACTGTCAAGAGTCCTGACAGCGGCTGCAATTCTGTTTTATTTGCTTGGTAACAGGGTGGCCGAGCTGTTCATCCTGCCATCGTCTTTTGCATGCACGTGCATTTGTAATGGAAAGAAACTGCGTTTTGGTTGGAAGCCAGAGAAACCAGAGACTGCTTCCCTCGCCCGCGCCCATGCCTTCCCCAGGTACTTGTAGAGCCCCTGCTCTCAGCCACTGATCCTCAGAGGTCAGTGCTTATCACAGGCCCTGGGGTGCACAGCATCCAAGGCCTATCCACAGAGGTCTGGTGTGACCCCTGGGTGCAGGTCTAGAAGCGCTGAGAAGAGAGCTGACTTTGCTCCCTGAAGAAAGCCCTCTGCACCCTGCAGGCCGAGCCCAGTTGGTGTCTGTGCTGCCAGAGCCCCTCACCCCCACCCCAGGCTCTGCTGACTCTTCTGGGACCCACAAGCTCAGCTGTGCTGGCTGGCAAAGGCCAGTGGCCATGGCAGGACCCCTGACACCAAGGCTGGCTGGGAGCCCATCCCTACGAGAGCTGCCTGCTCAGTGCAACGGACTCTGGGCCAGGAGGTTCTGAAGAGGACAGCTGTTGACATCAGATCGCCCAGAAATTCTACAAGGAGCAAAATCAGTGACAGGCTATTTATTCTCAGATGGTTCCAGAAGCTTAATTGCAGAGAGGCAGCATCTTGAATGGCTGAGCACTGTCAACGTCACCCTGGGGCGCGGGTAGCTGCCATGAAGTGTAGCACGTAGGTCACGTAGGTGACGCGTAGGTGACGCACTGACAAAAGTATGCCTGTAGCTAGTCGTGGGGAGCCCCAGACAAACCCCAATGAGGGAAGAAAGCTGTGTTTGAGAAGCAAATGGGGGCCCCCGCCAGAGTCCAGGATGGCTCACTGAGCCAGCTGGTGCTCTTGCTGGGCCTGGGGCCGCTGTCATGTCTGGCTCCCTGCACCCCAAAATCCCTCCCACCCAGCACGTTACTGTTGGTAAGGGGCATGGCTGAGAACACCAGGCCCCATGATCCACGGCATAGATTCGGTCAGTAAGGCTGATGTGAGTTCTACTTGATTTCTACACGTGCCTCCAAGAAGATTTGCTCTGTTCGACTTGAGGAGGCTCACGGGGCTGAAGATGCTTTACAGAATGTGGCAGAAAGTGGACTTGTGGGTGCCCAGTGGAAAAGCAGGTTGCACACAGGCGTAGGAAGACCAAAGGAGATAAAAACCAAGAAGGGAGGAACGTGTGCAGGGTGTCGTGCTGTGATGATAGGACAGGTGGAGCCTTCTAGAAATTGAGGTGATGAAAGCAGGAGGCCAAGAAGTGGGTCTTTTAGTGACAGCTGTAGACAACCTCACAGTCTGCCAAGAGCGGACAGAGCTGAAGACCACACTAGCTGAACAGGTTCAGACACAGAAATCGATATTCCTTGAGATCGAAATCCAGTTCAAGATCATGGTCCAGATTCCAGCCCAAAAAGGAAATGGAGCTGAACCATGTTCTAGGTGTGCGCCTCACACCGAAGCCGGATGCCCTTCTCAGGAAGATTCCAGTATGTAAGTCTTCTCAAGATGTGAGAAGAAATCAAGGCAGGAAGGATCACCTGGCTCCAGCCCTCAGCCAGCATCCAGGCCAGGCCCCGGTCAAAGCCTTCATCAAGGCCTCTGTCTAGTCCCAATGCGTGTTGAGAAGACATGGCTATGACCAGCAGTTACCAATTTGTGGTGTCTGCATTTGTGTGCGAACATTCGCATTTTTTAGGTTGGAAGCCTTGGTGCAAAGACATTGGTTGAACACAATTTGCAACATTGTCTGATTAAGAATAATCTTTAGGGCCAGGCTGGGTGGTGTGTGCCTTTAATCCCACCTAGGAAGGGAGGCCGAGACTAGGAATCGCTTGAGTCCCTGGGTTCGAGTCCCACCCGGGGAAACATAGCGAGACCTAATCTCAAAAGATAGCTGGGCATGGTAGTGCACGCCTGTAATCCCATCTACCTGGGAGACTGAGGCTGGGGATCACTTGAGTCTGGGGTACCCTGGGCAACATGAGTCTGTGGCTCCCCGGGGCAACATAGTGAGACCTAGTCTCATTAAAAAAAAGAACCTTTAATGTCCATATTTGGTAGAACCATGAATGAGATAGAGTGAAGTCGTGGCCATAGGACAACATTGTTCGTTCAGACCCATGCTAGGTGATTCTATGGTGGCATGCCGATTAATTTTGAGAAAAGGATTAATTTGAAGTAAGACTGACATCCCTGAGTGCTGATTTGATGATCAAGGATTATGAATCGATTCTCAATGGAGTACCTGACTGACAAGGAGAGGATAGATAATAACCTTAACCATTTAGAACTTCCAGTATTTCTCTGAGAGATTGTTTTGGGGCAATCTAACTTGGGTGTCCGACCTCATTTCCAAGTAAGAGCTCGGGCTGTTTAGCTGACTTGCTTGCAGACAGAAGAACTGTTGTGGGAAACGATCCCTTTTAGAGAATAACTTCTTTCAATTTTTGTTTTAATAATTTAGTCTTTGCCCATTTTTTAAACACCGTGGAAGGCGGTTAAAGAATTGATTCTAGAATCTTTGTAGATTTGATAGTCTTTCTAACTTTTTTCTTGACTATTTGCAGTTAAGTTTTGTAATGCCATCATTTATGCCCATTTCTTTAATTTTTTAGATTTTTCTGGATGTCCAGTTTGAACAACAAAAACTCTATTTAAAACACTCGCAGTGATTTGCAGCTCCAGCTAGAAGAGAATTGTGGGGTTAAACTTGTTTGGGTTTTTGTTTTTTTTTTTCACTTTCACGGCAGCTTTTTGAAGAGCATTTTAAAGTTATTTATAACAAATACTGTGCACAACCTTTAAAACATCAATGTTTGGATCAAAACAAGAACCAGCTTGCTTTCTGCTTGCTGTAAATCAGGCAAATGTGCTATAATCAAAACAAACACATGGGGGGAGATAAAAAATAAATTAAATTTAAAAAGGGCATTTGTATTGCATTTTTCAAAACTGTCTCATGAGAGGCAAAGGAAGTCTGTGGAAGCCTCCAGATTAAGGGAGTCTAGAGAGGTAAGACCATGAGTGAGCCTGTACTCGAGGGGAGAATGTTTTGCTGACATTCTTGAGTCAGTTGACAAAATTGGGAAACAGGTGACAGATTTTAATATTGTCATCAAGGTTAAATTTATAAAGAGCTGGGAAGCTGTGTTGTGGTTATGTAAGAATATCCCTATTCTTGGGAGGAAAAAAAACACTTAAGTATTTAGGAACAAAGGAATATTATTCCTGCATCTCAGTCTTAAATAGCACAGAAAAAACAGTGTGTGTGTGTGTGTGTGTGTGTGTGTGTGTGTAGAGATATGAACAAATAAAGCAGGAGAAAAGTGTTAGCAGCAGGTGAATATGACAGAGGACAGACTGATGCTCTCAGAGCTCTTATTCTTGCAACTTTGATGTAAGTTTTCAATTATTTTGACATGAGAGTTTATATAGGGATGTAGTTTTTTGTTTGTTTGTTTGTTTGTTTTTGAGACTAGGTCTTGCTCTTTTTGCCCGTGGAACCGCAGGCTCTCGTTGCCCGGGGTACCACAGACTCAAGCCATCCCCAGCCTTAGCTTCCCAGGTAGCTGGGATGACAGGCGCGCGCCACCACGCCCAGCTGTTTTTTTGGAACTAGGTCTCGCTATGGGCCCCAGGCGGGACTCGAACCGCGATCCCTAAGCCCCGGCCGCTTCATAGGCTGAAGCTTACAGGCACGAGGCACCGTGCCTGGCGAAAATTCATATTCATTCCTGAAAATCGCCGCTTTCAAACTTGGAGTGAAAGGAAATGTCTTACCATGAAAGGAACTCAGAGCAAATGTCCGGTAAACTGCTGGAGGCAGGTGAGACTCAGGAGATGCATCTCAGGTCTGTCCAGAAAACGTGGCCCAGTGAGGACAATCAGGGCGTCTCCGCCAAGCAACATCCAGCCGCTCGGGAAGCTGAGAGTGAGCACTTCAGGCCTGGCCATGCGAGAGACAGGGATTTAACGTAAAAGTATACTTTCTTCTTCGTTTACTTGACTTTACTCAAAATAATTTGGAGCTCTTCTCGCAATGAAGCTCTTCTCACAAAACAGCGCCCCTCAGACACCCAAGCCAGGCCCCCATTTTGATCCCAATCATAAAAATAGTTGCCAGCAAAGGTGGACCTGTTTATCCAGTCTTCGGAAGACAATCGACACTCGAGTCGTCAGGGCTTTTAAGCACATAAATGATGACTTTTCCCAATGCATTTTCCCCCAACACCACCCCTAACCCCCTTGGCCCTTTCTCCTTAACTTCAGAAACCTTTGCTTGGTTTTCATAGCATTTTGCTTTGTTGAACCATCTGCTCTGTAAACATCCAGTATTTATCTTTGTGTCATCCTGACTTGCATGTCCTTGAACCTCTTCCACCGGCTGCATATGGCAAGGTTTTGTCTTTCCTTATGGTGGGAACCGTATTCTGTGGTGGATAAACCACAGCTCCTCAATCCCAATCAGTGGCAATGGGAATTTAAGTTGTTTCCATACCCTATTTTCAATAATGCTATAATAAATGCTGTAAAGCATATAGTTTTTTGACTATATAGCATATAGTTGTTGGTTTTACATTCTGTGTGTGTGTGTGTGTGTGTGTAATTGGACCAGCAATCCAATTACTACACAAAGAAACACAAGTGGAAACAACACGGCAGTTGGCTTCATCGTAAAACTGACAACGGGCAACGTCCAGGATGCAGAGGGAGGACACGGCTGCCAGTGCTGGTGGAACCGCAACTGTGTGCCCATCTTCCCGGGTGGCAAGCATCAGTACACATCTGGCATTGTGCCAGCTTCTTGATGCCCTGCATCAAGCAGCCACTTGACCTCTCGGAATGTCTCAAGGAATAAGTGTTAGGATTTATCGAGTGTCATTGTGTAGAGGATTCCGATCAGCCTTTCTGTTTGTCCAGAGGTTCCACATTAGCTGGGGGTATTTTTGCGATAAATACTTAGAGCATTTCGAGGAATATGAATTGGAAGAAGATGCTGCTACATCTGCTCCAGAGAGGAGGTGGGCTGGTCCCAAGTAGCAGACAGCAGCTGTGCCTCTAGGGGGCACCATCTCTCAAATATTGACATTGCCTCAGCCCAGAAGGGAGCAAGGGTGGGCTCCCACCGGAGACAGCTGAATTCACGGGCTGCTTAGGTCTTTTTCCTATACCCCGGGGGACCTCCGGAGACTTTCTCCCCCCGTGGATTTCGATGGGGCATCTTTGCTACGAGACCGCACACGTGCTGCTGCCTTTAAGTGCTCTTAGCAATGTCCTTCCGGTTCTTTGGCCAGAGACACGTTGCCAGCTTCTTCTTTACTGTCTGAGTCTCTTAATGGCACAACTTTGCTCCGTTACAGAACGCAGGTGCTCTGCCAGGCACTTGGCGAAGAACAGACGTGCACCTGGAGAACCCAGAGTACCACACCAGATGGTATTTCAAGTACTTTCTAGGCCAAGGTGAGTGCGCTGCTGTGGTGGCTGGAAGAAGGAACATCCACAGTGGGGCTCGGTGCTGGTGTAGTTTCTGGTTCTCTCTGGGACGACCAATGCCTGAGCTTAGGGATACAGATACCAGGGCCTTTCCATTCAAGGCCAGTAGCTTTGTAGATGCAAGGATTTCTTTGTAGACTCAGACTTCCAACTTGAGAGAGTTTTTCCTTAGCTAGCTGTCATGTATTTTTGCCAGTTGATCTTGTTTCTGAGGAGCTAGAGGGGGTTAGAGCCTTGGAACGAGTGAATTTGAAGATCAGAATTTGCTAGGTGCTGGGCGTGGTGGTGCGCGCCTGTAACCCAAGCGCCCTGGGAGGCAAAGAAGTCAGGGATCATTTGAGTTTGCAGGTTCGAGACTACCCCAGCTACCACAGCAAGACCTGGTTTTGAAAAAGCAGCCAGAAACAGTGATGCCTGCCTGTAATCCCAGCTACCTGGGAGGCTGAGGCTGGGGGATCACTTGAGTCTGCGGGATCAGGACTACACCAAGCAATGTAGCAAGACCTAGTCTCAAAAAAAAGGAAGGGAGGGAGGGAGG
>PVHY01024386.1:0-19701 GCA_004024945.1 Uropsilus gracilis
CATTTGTTAACTTCTACTATATACAATTACTATCGCTTATCTTATTTAGTACTGATAGTAGCTTAGACAGAAATTTCGAAGTAGGAAAACAGAAATAGGGTAATTGAGGCTCACAGGAATTAAGTGTATATTTCTGCAGAGATCAACTTTTTGTTTATTTTGTTTTCAAATATATTAATTAAATACTTACTACATATCAGAATCTATGCCCTTCATCTGAGTGAATAATAGAAGCCTGGTTCATAACCCAAGTTATTTGTGCTATTATGTATTATATATTAATTAATACTTCAAGTGTCCATTCACTCATTGATCTCTTTGGCGCAATAGTAGACCTAGTGTCTTTAATTCCTGAAACTCATACTTATTGTTTGAAGAATCATGTTGATTTACAAGTCTTTTACAATATGTACCATATTTACTTATAAGTTTTTCTTACATTTTCCCCCTTTTTCTCATATATTGAGGAAAATATATCAGTGTCATTCCTGCATGGTCCCCATGTGTTACCTGCTACCCACTCCACAGTTTTTAGTTATTTTCCTCAAGGAACTCTTGATCATTAATCATCAAAGTAGTTTTTGTCCCACTCAGGGCAGGAAAAAAGTATTCCTTTTATAATATATTGGCCTCTTACCAACAAGCCATGATAAGTCATGTAAGGAGAATAAATGCTACTCAGGTGCCTTCTCTGAATTCTTTTCCTTACTTCAGCCTTTCCCCATCCTTAACTGTTCTTGCTTTAGACTGGACCACCCATTCTCACTTTAACCAGATTTAATCTAGGCTATATCTACAGGAACTGTAGCCAATATGGCACCATTCCCGATTCTAAAACTGTGTGTATTCCCTACAGAGAAAGTTCGCAGGCCCCTCCATCTGCTCTTACCTGCACTCCAGGGTGCTGCTCTCCCAGATGTTCATTATTTGTTTTTACTCCTGTCTATATTTCAAGACTGTGGGGAAAGCTTGATGACTTTATTGCTTACAACTGCTGCTTCTATTCCATTAACCTTCTTTCCCAAATGACAACAAAATCTAATCACAAAATCCAACTCTTACACATCCCATGCTGTGTTTTGGTCATATTGTGTTTTCCCTTTTCACTTATCTACTAATCCCCTGGTCGCTCCCTCTCATTCATCCAGCAGTATGACTTAGAGTTTGTATTTTTTGTATTTTCTCCCAGTAAAAGGATGACCCAACACCCACATCCCACTTCATTTAACCCACATCGCTTTTTACTATTTTACACCTCAGCTCGCCACTAGTACTACTATTACTTTTTGGGCCTTGTTATAACATATAAATACTTGTAAGGTAGGTGAGTTTGTCAGGCTTTTCCTCCATTAACATATAAAACCAAACTGTAGTATCGTGCCTTCCCAGTGATTGTGCGATCCAGTGGGTGTGTGCCTGTGTAAGTATGCACACCTAGGCCTAGGAGAGAGGGGATAAAGAAGCACATAGGATATGAGAGTGCATGCATGAGAACACAAAGAATGCAAGAGGGAGTGCCCAGAGAAAGAGTGTGACGATTTCTGGGGGGCTGGGAACCTTGCCTGCATCCCAGGCCCCCTCACCTGCTTCCCCCACACCACTCTGGCCTACCTTAGCCTGCCCTGCCTAGTGTGTCTGTGTAACTGCTAAAACCAGTAAAGGACCTATGCAGATTGGTGAGCCTGATGATTGCAATTGGCGACAAAAGGCTTGTTACTTTACAACACTTTGCAACAAAACCTTAAGCATCCTCTTGCTGACTCTTTATTGTTAATAAGTTTTAACTCTTCATTATAGCTCTCTTTTGATCTCATGATGCCCTCCTCACCATCCTCTTACATAATCACATATCTCATTAACCAGCTTTTATTGCATATTCATCAATAACTGCCTTATAAATGACCTTATCTTTCTGTTCAAGGTCCAAAGTATGTCTTTTTGTCAAACTTTCTGGCAATTCCCACGTAGTATTTTTTGGTGCTCTACTGAAGCATTCAAACACTGATGAAGAAATTCTTGCAACAAAGTTGCTCAATTCCACCAACAAATGATAATGATTATTGTGAATGGACTCTAAAACCTCTTTGGATTGTTAGAGCATTACACTTTTGCTTTTCTGCTTTTGCATCTCTGTCTCAACTAACACAAAACTCAAGCTAGGTTTCTCTGATCTTCATGGGGCTAATTCCTCAGTGTGTTTCATCTTTATATTCTCTCCAAAAGAGCCAAATGCTACATAATACTAGTGGGAACCCTCTAATTCTCTGATTTTTTTTCCCATGAAAAATACAAATTTTCCAATATCCATGTCTTCCCATGGTGGTCTCCCCAATATCAGCAGAGAGTTGACTCTTTCAATGACTGTGCAACCTATACTTTAGATCTTTATCCTATCATATCATCTTTTTATATTTTTATTGATTGTATACATCTATCTATCAATCTATCAATCTATCTATCTTCTAAAACATCATTGTCTACCACTCTCCCAACACCTTATCACCCATGAACGATGTTTTATGCCCTCTCCCTTCCCAGTTTTCTTCCTGCTCCTTGTCTTTTGCTCTATATTTCAGTTCTATTTTTTTGGCAGTTTTCGATTCTTATTTTCCATTTGTCTGTTTGTTTATTTTTCCTAAATCCCTCATATAAGTGAGAACATCCCATATTTCTTTTTCTTTCTGACATATCATTATCGCTTTATCTCTTGCATGTTCACCCTTTCTATTTTAACATGATATAATCACCCCTCAAGTTATTTCTGTTTTACATGTAGCCCCTTCCTGCTTTGTAAAAATTTTACCTTGGGTCATCAAGGTGACCTCTACATTTTTAAAACTCTTATTTTAAAACACCTTTTAGAAATACTCTATATTGCAGACTATTCTTTGTTTCTGCAAACATTCTTTTCTCTTAATTTATATGACACAGGGTATTGGCATTGTGGTTTTTCCTTAATATCTTTGCTGTTTTTCATCTATCTCCATTTCAGATATAATTTCTCTTACTAGGCCAAAAAATGTTATTTTTTAAAGATTTTCTCTTAGATTTCTTCTTATAGTCCACACGAAAAAGAGACCCCATATGAGCCAATGGCTTCAATTATCATCTCATTACAGATGACTCACAAATTAGTGAGTCTCTGTAACAGATCTGCTTCTGAATCTCAGAAGCATTCTAGTTGCCACCTTGGTAGTCCCAGTTTTATATGAATAAGACCCATTGAGTCTGGTGCTTTCAAATAAGTTCATATCTACACCATTCCCAAATGATTGCACCTTTCATGTTAAATGTCTCCAAGAATAACAACTATCAACTATGTGGCTACATAAACCAGAAATCTTGGTGTTTTCCTTTACAAACTCCTATTGCATACATCCAGCATCCAGCTATAATCCTGTGACTATCTTTGTAACATCATTCACAAGGATGGTTGTTCTTCTGCACTCTGTGTTAATTATTTTATTCTAAGTTTCTACTTTTACTTATATCACTGCCTTTCATTAGCATCACTGCCACCAAAATGGAACTGGATTATTTGACAATTGTCTAGACTTTCTTCCATGCACATAAACATCCATGTTTAAAATGCACCTAATTCAATATTTCACTTTGAGCAAAGTTCTAAATTTTTAAGACAACCTGTGAGCTGTGATCTAGTCAGCCAATATTTTTATAGCTTTATTTCACACACATACCCCACTTTCTGTGTTATAGTCACTTTTACCTTTCCTTCAGTTTCTTGAACTTTCCATGCAACTTCATGCCATAAGCCTGACCTTCTAAGAAATTACAGCCGCCAACACTCCAGTCACTGGCTGCTTCTCTTGGGAGGAGTGTCACCCAGCTGAACTTTCCTATACTTCCTGCTGGTGAATCTGTTCGAGCATATGTTTTAGCATGTCTTGTCTTTTCAGTCTCAGTTTGCCATTAAAGGTACCTTGATATTAACACACATGCTTAATTATGAACTATTTTTATGTCAGTACATCCTTACCTGTAACTCCCTTAGCTACTCCAATGCAATTGAGTGCATAGGAGTCTCAAAGGCATACTTTGCACAATTGTTGCTCATTGTTTTTAAGTACTATTGAGTTATGAACTATCTCTTAGTTACTAATTCAGTAACATCATCTACAGTGACGCTGGCACAATAAGTACCAATAAATTATCGATTAATGAAGATGAGAAGAAAGGAAAAGGGGAAGGGAGTGAGGGAGGAACAAAGAGGCCAGGAGAAAAATTAAGGAAGGAGAAGAAACCATATGGAATAAATATGATTGTTTTCAGGCTCCAGAATTCAAATAAGAATAATCCCCTTGTTTTATAATTATCAAAGCAGTCTTTCCATAAAGAGCAATAAAATCTGTTCAGATTGTACCCCGTTCTTCACACTGAAGTGCCTATTTTTCTTAAGAAAAATATAGATGTATGTTTTTGATGTAGCACTGGAAAGACAGAGTCTGAAATGGCCTCATAAATCTCCAGAAAATGAGGTGAGTGCAAACCTTCAAAGACTCCTTCCTGGACTGTGCAACATGCCTCTACAAGTTCCCTTCCAGACTTGCAGCCACTTTGGAACATAAGTGCTCTCATGGAAATATTTTAGTAGCTACATGCTGAGAGTTTCTGCTTTGACCTCTCACTTTCTCTCTCTTTTGATCGCTGATGTCACTTTACATTCTGACATGTACTATAGGTATATTTCTGTCTCTTGGCCTGATTCAACAAATACCTAATTTGTTGCCATGGTTGTGTTTGGATTTAGTTGACTGTCAACATCTGAGAGGTGGGTTCTGAAAATCCAGACATGTTTCTTTTTTCTCTTCTTTTGTCCTGCTATATCATCCCTAAAAAGTGGTGATTTCCAGTGAATGCTTCTGGCATAGCCAATTAACAATTCAATAAATAGATCCTGTGGTGGTAACCAGTGAAAGGAAACCTGTCTGCTACTTCAGCATCTAACTCAGGGTTCTGTTAGGAAAGATATCTAGAGAAAGAGAAAGAGAGAGAGGGGTGTTAACAAAAAAGAGCAAGAAGTAGCTTGAGTAATGTCACCTCAGTTCAGATCAGAGGAAATTTGTTCCCAGCTTTGCTCAACCAGATACACAGAACAAAAGGAAGAAATTAAGGAGCTACTTTTTACAGACTCCCAAATTTATGATGTATGTATTGGTTGATGTGTATATATGTACATCAGTGTATGTGCATATGTATGATACTTCAAATATTAATGCATTCTCATATACTCTCTTTATCTGACCAAAGCTCTTCTATCACTTTTCTCTAAAGGATCCAGATGATCCTGATCCAAAAGAAGCTGTTAGGATGAGGATGCAATGGTGTGTCATCACTCCCATTTTATTGACTGGGATAGGTCTTGACTTCAATTCAACAGGCTTGGTTTCTGACTCCTAACTCTACTACTAGGTGACTCTTAGAACCTGGGCAAGGCTGATTATGTAATATCCCTAAGCCTCTGTCTTCTCATCTCTTAAAACAAGTTAATGATAAATACCAACCTCCCAGAGCTTTTGTGAGAACTAATGCCTAAGGTAACCAGATCATAGCAGGCTCTTACAGGTGTTGGATCATTCTTTTCTTTCTTTGGAATGAAAGACTTACAGCATCTTGTAACATAGCATGACTTGTAACCTGATTCAGAAGAAAAGCTGTTTATATGAACAAAGGTATGAGACCTTCTACAATATGTATCAGCTAGATCCTTCTTCTAATGGAAAAGTTTAGTCTCCAAACTTAAATGTATATCTGCTGGATACTTGAATGTTCATTGAAGTTGAGATAGGTATTCAGACACATGAAAGTTAATCTAGAGAGTGCAATAAATGAACTTGATTCTTACTATTATGAAAGTTTATTCAGAAATAGTCAAGAGAATGCGTCTAAAAATGGGACATCTAGAAAAGGATTGTTTTTGTCAGGTTATCTAGATAAACAAAAACAATTGTATCTTTGAGTTTTTATATATGTTTATAGATAGTTAAACTTATACATATAGATATAAATATGTATGTATATATAAAACAAATTTATATATAGTAAATCACTTTTTCAGAGTATATGTTGTGTTATATGCTATATATTTATGCATCTATGAAGTGATTAAGGAATAAGATCTTCAGTTGTAAGGACTGATGTGTCTGACATTGGTAGGACAGATTGGCAGGCAGGAACTTCAGATAAGAATTTTATATTCATGAGGTTGAAATAGATAGACTGGCAAGTCAGGCATATGTTGAAGGCTTGAAATATATTTATTTTTTTTCCATGGAAAACCTCAGTCTGTGCTTCTTCAACTAATTGGACTAGGTCTACCCATATTACAAAACATAATTTTCTTTACTTAATGTCTACTGGCTTAGATGCTATATTTAAAATATATTCACAGCAATATTTAACCTAGCCATGGTGACATTAAAGTTAGCAATGACATGATGCAATATGGGCAAAGTCAAGAGAAAGCCTGAGACACTGAAGAAAGAAAATGTAGCTGAACTTGAAAGTTCAAAGGAAAGTTAGCTAGGCAAAACTGGAGCTACACTGTGCAATAAGGGAACCAATGGCACATGCATCTACTTAGATTTAAATTTGGATTAAATTAGATTAATGTTTCTATTCCTCAGTGACATTGTTCATATATTAAATGCTCAAAAGTCACATGACTATTATCTATATTACAGCACAGCAAAAATATTGGACCTTTTTGTCTTCATAGATAATTTTACTAGACAGTGATGGGTTAACCCTTATGCTAGTCTGAATTCTGAGATAGTTGAATGTTCATCTAACATTTATAAGGAAGCCACTGAGGCATTTTCCCAAAGGGACTATATGATTGGTTTTGCATTTGAGAGTTCACTCTGACTTTTATGGAAAATAGATTGGAATATTATGATTGGCCACAAAGACACCAGTAAGAAGGTGATTATAATGGTCTGGGTGAGAGATCACTTGAACCTGGACTTGGGAGTTGGGAAGGCAGATCTAGAGGAAAGTCAAAATGGCAATGGTTTGTGAAAACAGAGAGGAAAAGAGTAATACAGCAGACATCTACAACATGCCAGACACAATTTTGAACTCTAAAGATATCATCTCAACTAGTACAATAGATTTTTGAAAAAATTTCTTTGATTATATCTGTTTTACAGGTGAGACTGTTAAAGCAGAGAGATATTAACTAACATTCTCAGATACCGAACAATGGTTGAGGCAGATTCTAAACTCAAACTGTGACTTCAACTTCATAAACTTGATCACTATGTGCTGTTGATTTTTAGAATGTGGGTAACTTTCTCTTAAAGGAGAATGGTACTTTCATAAGGCAAGTATAAAACATAAGAAGTTCTCTGATTGGGGAAAAGAATTATTGCATAAAATCAGAAAAGATTTCATTAAGAAGTCAGCCTTTAAGACAGGTGCAGAAGTACAGCTAGAGTTTAGAAAGTGAAAGAGAAAGATTTTACAGGTGGAGAAAATGGAAGGAGCAAAAGCATGGGGCTAGAAATATATGATGAATGTTACTGAGCTGCAAGTCAGTCAGTTTGATTTGAATGAAATAAGTTTTAAGAATTAGATTGGGATCAAGCATCATTTTTTTTATTAGTAATCAATTAAGGGCTAGAAAGTGGAGTACATCACACAGACCTTGGTGCACAGCTCTTTGGGCTCCAGGGAGAGTTCTAGAAGCATACAAACCATAGTCAACCTACACAGACATCAGCAAAGACTTTGATGAGCTCCAGAGTGGGTCCTGGAAGCAGCACCTCTGATGTTGCTTCTTCATCTGCAGATCTCACCACACCCACAAGGATCCTGGAGGCAACCTTGGCCATATAGGTCCTGGAAGACCTCACTGAGCCCTAGGACAGAAATAATAGAAATAGGTCCCCATAGACCCCAACAAATCCTGGGGAAAGTCCTGGAAACAGTCCAGACTTGGTGGGTCCTGGTAAGGTGTGGAGCTGCCCCTGTCGAGGGGGACAGATGTGACAGACATTGGCAAAGGCAGTTGCAGACCTTGGTTCCCACAGGTCAAAACTCACAGAGCAGTGAGCAGCCAGGGTGACAGTGTTTAGACAAATAGTCTCAGATAAACGTGGGACTAATGACCCCTTGATTAGTAGAGACTAATGCAGAATTCAAGAGGGTTGATACTGAGGAGATTCCTGCTATATTGTATGGGAGGTGAGTGGAGAGAAGAATGCATGGGTTGTAGTAAGGACTTGATGACACTGTGTAGCAGGTGGTCAGCTTAGTCAGAGATCCTGGGGAGAGTTAAGTGATGGTATGTGGAGTCATATTCTTTTGAAAGAGGGGGAAATTTCTGGAGAAGTTAGGGTATTCCACAGTTTAGACAGTAAAAGAGCAAGTATCCAGATTGTACTCCCTTTCCCAGAAGGGAAAGACCAATGCCTTTATGCCTTCTCTGGTCATACTCTCTCTGAGCATACCAATGAGGAAAACTCCTTATATCTTGTGATTGAAAACATTTTATTAAAGTTCTGTTATGTAGTTAAAATGGATGACATCACTATTTTTACATAGTTAACATAATTTAAATCTGATTGAACTCCCTCTTCAGTTTCTCTCCCCTGAAAGTTCCAACTCTCACATGTTTGGGTGAACCAAACTAGGGGACCTACCTTCAGTAGTTGCATAGCATAAACTAAGGAATGGTTGAATGGGAATAACAGAAATCAATTGTGTCACTTAAGAATCTCTGAGAGTTTTAGAAACTCTGCACCAGAAATCAGGGAAAAGATCAAATATAAACTTTTTATTATACCACAGGAATGCAAGCACATAGCCAGACATTTATTATAAAGGTTTGTTCTCTCTGGTAGCATCTCTAATAAGTTTTGTTGTTCATGTTGTTGTGTAAGTTCTACCTATTCTACCTTTCCCCCAGCCCAAGTCAGTTCCAACCCTGCATGGGTTCCAGTGTCAGGCTCATATACACATACTAGATTAACCACATATATATCAACTTCAGTAAGGAGAAAACGACACACTCCTGGAATGAGCAAAAGATGGTGACTAGATACCCAGTGACTAACATTAGAAATTTATTCTTACCTCAGGATCTGAGAGAACATGAGAAAATACAATACGAGGCAGAAGAGGGCCAGCCCAATAGGAACTGCAATTCTGGAAATAGTCCAATCTCTCTATTCTCCAGATACCTACTTCCCTACTAGTTCTTCAAATAGCTTGTGAGTGCCTTGGGTCTGTGGGGGCCTATTTCTATTATTTCTGTCCTAGCCTGTGAGAGCCTTGGAAAGTGTATTTATTATCCCAATAATGTTATAATATAGATCATGGAGAATAAATATGAGAAATTATCTATGGGAGAAATGAGAGAAATACAATTGCATTTTCTAATCAAGTTCATATCTTTCCAATGACTTCTGTGACTACAGTGCACAGCCCTAATTATCATTAATAGGAGCATTGATAATAGCACACTTTAACCCTGTAGTGCATACAAAATTAATTTTACTAGATAATGTATTCTATTGGTTATAATTCTTATTTTGATATAATCAAATACAATTATGTTTGTGTATGTATGTATGTATGTAAGATAGATAGACAGAGAGAACTGATAATTGTGTCTTTTCTCTTGCAAAATGCATTCTAATACCCCCTTGTCCTTTTAGGGTATATTCTAACATGATAGAGATTATAGAGTCCCCAACTAAATTTTACTTTCTTAGTCCATATTGAAACTATGCTGAACAGTATGAAGAAGATGCTAACAAGAGCTCATCATGCTTATCTAGAGCAGCTTCTATTCATTCTTTAGGAACCCATTTATACTGCTCTACTTCCCTGGCTCCCTACCACATGTCTCATTTCACCACCTATTCTCAAGTTTCTATCTTGTACTTATTGCATTGTATGAATGTAGTTATGGATATGGACAATAGGAAAAATTTACACTGATTTTTTGAAAACATAGTTTATTTTATTCTTATACTACAAAATAGTTTAATGTTTAGTTAATATACAAGCAAGATATTTTCAGTAGCATTTAATAATAAATGAAGACAGAGATGAACTAAGGAAGATGCTCAATTTGACAAACAAAAATGCTCAATTTAACAAGCAAAATTTAGAGGAAATACAGACAGTTCAGGACTTGATAGGTTGGAAAATAAAACAGTATCTCATCTGCAGTCTCTCCAGAAGAGAAGAAATGCTCAAAGTAAGAACCTTACAGTAAATATCAAAACAATTGAGTGCTTGTAAGCGCTTCATTATTATCTCTGATAAGTTTATTGTCTTGTTTGCTATCTCCTCTTGAAAAAAGGCTGTAAGCAATTTAATAATAGCATGATCATAAGAAACCTAATACTAAATTGACTAAAAATTACCCAGAGAAGGCCGGGTACAGTGACTTGTGCCTGTAAGCTTCAGCCTATGAAGTGGCAGGGGCTAGGGGTCGCGGTTCGAGTCCCGCCTGGGGCCCGTAGCGAGACCTAGCTAGTTCCAAAAAATAGCTGGGCGTGGTGGTGTGCGCCTGTAATCCCAGCTACCTGGGAAGCTGAGGCTGGGGATTGCTTGAGTCTGTAGTACCCCAGGCAACGTGAGCCTGCGGTTCCACGGGCAAAACCTAATCTAAAAAAAAAAAAAAAAAAAAAAAAAAAAAAAAAAAAAAAAAAAAAAAAAAAAAAAAAAAAAAACCCAGAGAATCAAGGGTATGTTTTTTGTTGAATGATGTAAGCTGTTACCTGATGCATAAGAAAGACAAAATAATTTAGGGGGTTGTAGTATCTTGATCTATGGCGTGCATTGTCCAATACAAAATGAAAACATACCTCTGGTCTCCAATTTTCATCAGGTAAGAAACAGAATATTAGTATTTCTTATGATAAAAAGAAGGATCTCAGCAGAAAAGCAAAAAGAATAATGTTAGACCTAAGGATTATAGAGTTATTCTCATGAAACTGAACTGAACCCTCATCAAGGAATATTGTCAGCTTCTGGAGTAGGAAAAACTGATAGTATTTGTTATGTAGAACTGTTTAATATTAGTGCCTGCCATATGGTTTTTGTTCCTCCGTTTTTTCAATGACTAATCATTCCAATTATCTTGTCACTATTTCAGAGTTGTGATTGGGAATATGGGAAGCAGATAATATATCTTTTTATAGGCTTATAGAGTAAATAAACCAGGTTGAAGAAGCCTCAATAGTATCTGATTCTATGCAGATTTTGATACATTACACTTTGGTTTGAGGACATCATTGGATGAGATTTTAGGGCATAAATGTTGGGGTCAGATCATGCCAACTAAAGAAAGCCAATTTGTGTATCTTTTCCCAACTCATACTTAGTAATGTCATAGAAGTAGCTGCTATTTATGCATGATGGTAATATTATATCATAGAACTTTATTTTTCAAATGCTCTTTATTAGGAATCTCCCTGCCCCGAGACTGGTTGTTATTCACTACTACTTTTGGTGACCCTGGAAGACCAAGATGTGATTTGCATAAAAGGTATATAAATAATTGTACTCAACTAGAGGACTGTGTTACATTTAAAATGGCCACAATTAGTTTTTTTTTTTGTTGTTGTTGTTGTTTTTTTTCTGTTTGACACGTGGAATCTATTTCCTTGCCCTTTGAATCTGGGCTAGCTTATTGATTTAATTGAACAGTCAAATAAGGTAGAAGACACATTGTGTGACTTCTGAGTATGGGCCTTGTCACTTCCCTTTGTCCTCATTGAACATAGTAAAGTCTTGTGTACACACCCAGGCTAGCTAACTGGAGGGTGAGACTATGGAGATCGAGGTTTTGCTGTGCAGCTGAGTTTCTTTATCCCAATTAGCCTCCAGCCAACCCTCTAGTTGATGAGTAGTGATGAGTGGCCCAAGGAGAGGTTAGAAGAAAAGTCATCCAGTTGAGCTCTGTTCAAGTTGCTGACCAATAGTATCACAAGCAAATAAAATTATTGTGGTTTTCAGCCACAAAACATTTAAATAATTTATTATGCAACAATAGATAGCTAATAAAGGGATGATTTGTTGTTATGTAGCACCATTGTAACAAACAATAATTTAAATCACAATATTGAGCCATAATGTGTTGGATGGGATTGCTATCAAGAAAATCTGACTGTATTGATAATTTGATAGAGGATCACAGTCTAATCCATGTAGGTTACTTTGAGAAATTCCTTCCAGATTGACATCTGTTCATTTATAGGCAATTTTTGAATATAATCCATTTCTTTCTAACCCCTCAAATAGTCTACCACTTAGCAAATATTTTTCTGTAACTTTTAATTTAGAGTATTTGTTTTGGTTTATTTTGCCTCTGTTTTTTATTTAATCAGGACTATTAAATAAGACCATATAACAGGATTTTACTAAGCCTTTACAATTTGTTTTGTTGTAAGTTTGTTTCTGAAAACTTCAAATGGAGAGTTTTGCAACTATTCAACTGGGGAGCTATTAGAAGACTGTGTTGTAACATTGTCATGATTAATTCATTAATTTATGTGAACAACCCCTGCAAGCATCCAAGGGAAAACTACATCAGTCCCAGACATACCTCGGAGCTTAACTTGGCTGACTTTCCTGAACTTGACAAAGTAACTCTAAGAGACTTACTGAAGTCTATTCCATCTAAAACTTTTAAAGTTCTCAGAAAGCTAACTCAAACCTTTTTTAGTTCACCTGAAGCAAGTGCCAAGGGGACCAAGAATAGCTCTAAGCTCCTACTATTAATCTTTTGGATTTTAGGGCATTGATTTATCTATCTGGACAAAAAATTTCAACTCATTCCCAATAACAGAGGCCAAATGTGTATGTTTTCCAGAATCATGTGCAAGGTGCTAAATTCACATTTACCCTGAGTAACTATTTATGGGAGCAACTGCTTCAAATTCGCAGTATTTCTGAGTGACCATGATGTTAATAATTTTTGTTTTTCAAGTCTTTTGTGTTTCAATTTAGATTTTGATTCTACTTATGGATTTAAAAGGAGATGTAAATATCCTCACTATATGCTTTTTCTCTCTCTCTTTTTTGGGCATCTACCCATGCCACACAGAAAATAATTCAGTTTAAATAACTATCTTCACAGTGATATTCATTGTGTCCAGGCAATGGATATTATTATTTTAGTCTACCAGTAGTCAACATAATTTATGTGTATGAAAACAATCATAGCTCATAGTATAGCTCTGTGGCATTTGAAAAACACAAATTTGCATGGAGCCATCTTCCAAATAAAGGTACAGACTATTACTATTGCTCAAAAAAATCCTACTGTATAGTTTTCCAGTTGATACTTGCCCAAATATCAGGATAACCACTATTCTGGCTTTCTACCACTATAGGGCAATTTTGCTTTTTACTTGATTTTGTAAATTGGATCATACATATGTAGCCCTTTGGATCTGGCTCATTTATACACACACACACACACACACACACACACACACATACACACACACATATATATGTAGTGATTTAGCCATGTCTGTGTCCACCAATAGCTAATTGTTTTTATTGCTCTGTAGCAACTATGCTAAGTGAATTAAGCCAGTTACAATAAGACAAATATGTCCACCTCTATGAGGTACCTAAATAATTAAACTCAGAAGAGAAAGTAGAATGGTGATTATCAGGAGCTGGAGAGAAGGAAATGGGGAGTTGTTTAATTGGTATAAAGTTTCAGTTAATTGAGATGAATTAGTTCTGGTGATCTGCTGTAGACCATTGAGCTTATAATCAACAAAACTGCATTTGGCATTTGAAAATTGGTTAAAAGAGCAGAGCTCATGCTAAAGTTCATACCACAAATAAAACAATCTCAAAAAAGGGACAACAATAATAAGCAACCAAAGAAAACAAAGAAACTTTTAGATGTGATGGACCTGCCTGTTACCTTGATTGTGGTGATGGTTTTATTGATAAATACTTGTCCATTCATCAAATTGCATTTACACCTGTATGCAAGTTTTTTTTAAATAATAAGCACACACCAACAGACCTGTTTTAAAAACTCTATATTCCCCCTGAAAGTTAATTGAGCTAGTATTTGATGTTGTCATTAGAGCAAAAGAGGAAATTTTATATTGTATGGCAGTAGCTATTGCATAATATGAGACTTTCACAACTATTTTCAAACAATAGAATGACATTGCAGTAAACAGACTCAGAAAGAAGTACACATCTATGTCCCAAAACAATTTACTTTCTTAAGTTAATTCTACTTTTCTATCCTCTGCTACCTTGGGACTTCCCTTTCACTAATAGAACTATTTGATTCATACCTTTATCCACATTTTTCTATTCTTTCCAAACTTTGTCAATAATATACTTGTTCTCTGTCACTTGTCTTCAGTGTTTGCAAAGTTAGGTAATTTGAAGCTTTTATTCCTAATGAAATAATAATGGATGTCTGTGGTTACCTTACTACCCATTTCAGTTAAGATACTAGTATTTTTATTGGAAATCCCAGGAAGATATTGATTAACATAGTAAAGTCTCCTTAAAATAGAGCTTAATGAATCAAAGCTGGTTGATGAGTAATGTGAAGTACTTAGTGAGTAAAGCCTTAATTCATTCATCTGCATGGAAGCAATTACCAATCAATAAACAATTGTTATATGGTTATCAATGTCATTTATTCTTCTCAATTAATAAACATTTTGTGGACAGCTGGTAGGTAAATGAAAGCCAAGGGAACTGACTGCTAAGTCAAGAAGTTATAGAGTATTTTAGTCTATTTTACCCTACTTATAATACCAACTTATATTATGATCCTCATAATATGCATTATTTTATTAAGTGAACTATTTCTTATCCTGTTTTTATAAATGCTGAATAATTTCTAAAGGATGATACTATAAACAAGATATCTCCTATTGATTTGTCTTTGAAGAAAATACTGGTCAGGAGATTTGGAAAATTATAATAAAAAGAAAGTCATGGATCATTCTAAAACAAACAATACTTATATAAAACAGTCATCTTTTTTCAAATTCACTGAATTAAATAAGGTCCATATTGTATCATGATATTACACTGGGCTTGAAGGAGAGTTTTGCCAAGATTGATTAACTGAGGCTAACTGAGGCCATTTCTTTTTCTTGAGCATACATTCATATTTAGCTATAATCAAGCGATGGAGTCAATGGAGTGAGAGTAAAGGTTGTGCATGAAAATTACAAGTATGTCACAAAGAGGACGAAGGATGAGATGGAAGGAGTCTGAGTGCCTGTGTGATCACTATGAAAAAAAAAAAAGAATATGTGGATAACATCTTTGGACTTTATTGACAGATAATTGGTCAGTAACTACAAATAAATCTCAATAAAAAACAGCTTACCAAAAATAAACAAAAAATACCCTATCAGATTAAGTATGGTAAAGGCATTTTTAAATAATAAAAGAGAAATATCAACATCTAGAAAAATTTGCTTCCTCAGTGTTTCACAGGAACTGTCAGCTTCATATAGCAACAATAGCATGGGTTATGCTACTGCAAGAAAGATCTAAAACGGCTCCAATCATTCAATAATATGAAGTGTTGACACTATGTAAAAAATCACTAAAGAAGCATATATCTTTAAGTTAAAATAGATTGTTCATTTGTTCATTTATGGATACAATTTTTGAAAATTAATTTTAGACTGTTGAAGAACAGTCTTTTTGTTCTGATTGAAAGTATACACTGATCTACTAATTCCAATCATATGGAATGAAAAGACTTCTGCTAAAGTATGTGGGAAATATTCTGTAATATTAAAACAAGAAACGGAATTATGTGGGAAAGGCTGGTAAGTTATGAACATGTGTGCTAATAATAATTTAGCTAATATGTGCTAATTATACGTATTATAATATGTGTGCACTGCTGTTGGGGCCCCAAACACACACAACAGCCTGAACAAAGAGTGAAAGAACTCAGGTTTGTAAGGACATGAATATAAGTGAAATTGTGGCTTCAGAGAGAAGCAGAGACCAGTGCAGGGAGTATATGCATATGAAAACTTTGGATTTTTCTATAAGCACAAATAGAAACCATGTCAGACTAGTCAGCAGTAGAACAGTGTATTTTATTGATAAGTTTTAAAAAGGTCACTTCAGATACTTGCTAAAGAATATGTTAGAGAAGATAATAGTGAAATGAGAATTTTCTAGAGCCTTTTACAGTAGTCTGGGGAATTGAAAATAGTGGTTGATCTATGGTCACAAAAGTAGTGATGTAAAACAGTGGGTGCATTTGAGATAAACCAGAGATGAAATTTATAGAATATAGATTGAATGTGAAAGTGAGAAAGAAGGAGTGAGCAAGAAAACTGAAGGATTTACTATAATGTATAAATTATGTCTAATAACCACATGTTTACATTGTATCAACATCATGAAACGTGAATTTCTGGCAGTTTATCATATGCTTATAAACTCAATAACCTCTGTTTGTGAAAATTTACTATAACTCAGGTGTCATTTTAAAACAAATCTAATATTTATCTCTTGAGATTCCCTTTGATGGAGGAGAAATTTTAAATTAAAATGTCAAAAACAAACTCTAATTACAACAAATACGTTAAAGCATTTATTTTTTATAATTCAGTTATATGTTTCTTGTTATTTCTTGTTTCCTTTTTGATGGAATTTCTTTTATCTTTCCTTCTGGAAACATAAAAGGAGAACACATTTAACTCAACAGTGTTAATTGAATGATCATATGTGTCAGTCGTATTCATGCTAGTTAAAATTCTCTACTCACAAAAAAAAAATCTTTTCATTAAAATATTTTAAAATTAAACAATTATTTTTATTATTTTATGACATTTATGTGATTTAGAGGTGTAGGATTACCCCTTTTTTTCATGTTTATACCACACTCCATGTACCACCATGACATCAGTTTGGGATTTTTAATAGCTCTAACTTTGGTAAGGAAGAAGTTCAAGACACTGACAAATATACCCTGAGCTGTTTCTGGGAAACATGAGGTTAGATAACAGTGGTGCAGGTGCACACCCTTCTTTTTTCCCTATAAGAAAAATTGATGCTAGACATGAAAAATATTACCAATTTCGAATAAGAGAGTAATCTGTCCCAAATTATCTGGCACAAAGTCTCCTGCAGAGATGAGAAATATGTATCTTCATGTTCATCTAATGTTAAATTAATTGCAAAAATGCTGTTGGCGGTCTGATCCAAAAGGATTAGGAAATTCCATCTGAAAGAAAACTCACATGTTATCCACCTGTTTAATTTTGAAATATTTTTCAGATGGGTTGGAAGATGAGATAGGAATACACATCATTTCTTGACCTGAAAAGGTCTTGCTGTTCAAATAGCATCTGAATTCCTTACCCCCCAGAAATCTAATATCGATCAGATGGTGTGTGTCCAACAAATGTGATGTGCAGAAATAGTGGTTTCTGGAGAATATTTTGGGTTCTGTAGGGAATGCAGTCCTCACAAACTCAATCCAGGCATCACAAGCTAGGTGCTTGAAAGATGAGACCCTGTGCTTCTGACTTTTAGTATCCATCATCTCTGGGGTAGAAGGAAACTTGAATGTTATTTTATTCAAACAGCACTTTGAAAATATAGGGAATTCTTATCTGAACACTACAAAACACTGTCTAAATAAAAGGAAAATGTGAGACACAGAGACACAGAAAGGACAGAGACAAAGAATGAGAGAGACTTATGGGGAAGGACTGAGAGACAGAGAAAGAATGAGACAGAGAGAGACTAATGGGGGAGAAAGAGAGGAGTAGGTATGTAACATTGCTTTATTAAATCAAACTTGTAAACAATAAGATCTAAGGTACATTTCCTGTAACATAGAACCACTGACAGTGTTCTAGCTCAGAAGCAAGTAGGAAGGAGACATCAAACATAATACTGCTGTCCTGGGTTTTATGGCATATTTAGAAGTGGTACAGATGGAGTGGTGTGGCCTAGGCACCTGTTGCATATGTCAGAACAGAAGGCTTGAGAAGAGCACCAAAGAAACATCCAACCTAAATGGAAGCAGTAAAACAATTAGGAAAGGTCTGAGTACCAGTAAGGTATACCTCAAAGAGAGTAAAAATGATCAAATTTGCAAATTAAGAAGCAAGATGTCTGTGGAGAAGATTGGGACTTTAGATAATAATTGGGAGATTTTTCCATAAATTCAAGTAGAGGAGATAATGTTTGAATAAAAGAGAAAAGTTTTGACGCAGATAAAAAGATGTATATTTAGGGGAAGTATTATGTTGGTAGACTCAAGTAACTTCATGAGTATTTGATAGGAAAAGGACATGTATCTGTCTATCCAAGTTTTATTTTTCCCTGAGCAATCTGACTACATTTCCCAGTCCTCTTACACTTAAATAGCATCACATGCTTAAGTTCTCATCAACAAAATGTGACAAAAGTGATGGATATAGTCTCTACAGGAAGGCTTCCTTTTCCTTCCACTACTTGGATGCAAGTGATAATGAGGCTTTATAGGTATAGTAAGGTAGATATAAAAGCTTTCATCCATGAAACACTTAAGTGGAATAGAGCCACCTGCAGATAAGAAATACCTCTTTGGGCTAATGTATTAGCATGAAATAAACTTTATTTCTAGTTTGGGTGAATGGTGAACTTCTAATAAATTAAGGTAGAGTTGTAGGGTTGGGTTGGAATTTTAAACCCAACCCATTAACTAAATGTAATGACATTTTAGACACCATTATGGTGAAGAACACCATAAGCAGAGTGGTCACTCCTTTGCCCAGAACCCTGAAATGAATTTCCCTTTCATTTAGAGTTAAGGTCAAAATCTACAGCAGCTTATATGGTCTCTCAGGATGTGGCTTTTATGGCTTCTCTATTGTCTTTCCCTGCTTATCTTCTCATTGATATCACTCTGGAAAGCACAGTGTCCTTACTATCCCCTGAAACCCTTTGTTTAATATTTCCTCCAATTCAAGTGCTTTTCCCCAGGTATGCAAGACTCCTATAACCCCCTCAACTCATTGCTCAGCTAAACCTTCAAAACAAGGCCAATAACTCTCCACAAAGCTGCAAGTCTCACTCTTACTAGGCATGAAGGTATTCTTAGAGCATTTGAAAATATATGAGTCTGGAACCAGACTATTGATCTAAGCTAGTGAGTTAAGCATATCTCTCTATCCTACTGACACAGTGGGACCAGATGAGGTACATTCCCAGTCGGATTATGGAGACTGTAACTAAGGGTTAAGAAGAGAATTTTGGAGGACATGATATTTGGAAGTCTCCACAGAAAAAGGACCCAGGCACAGCCACTTAACATGAGTCAGAATAACAGAAAGAAGGTGGAGAGATATAGGTATCTGGAAGGAAAGAGTTTCAGCTATCTCGAACATAACAAAGTGAGGCCTGAGTATTACTTTGCAGACCTGGGTTTCAGACAAATTTCTCACCTGCACCGCCACAAAAAATAGACTGTTTAGACTGTTAGAGAATTAAACATCAGAGTTTTTTGAACATATTTTGTTGAAACAAAGAAATGAAAGAAAGACCATCAAGAAAGAAAATACACCCAAAGTCTGAATTTAGTGTAAATGAATTCAGTATTCTTTTTTTTTATTCATTTTATTGATTTGTCACAATTGTGAATTAATTGATCCCTCCTCCTCCCTCCATATCCCCCCTCTGTATCCCCCTTCCTCCTCC
>PVHY01024387.1:0-19713 GCA_004024945.1 Uropsilus gracilis
CTGAATAACATTGGCATGTTCCCAGAAAGGAAACTGAAGGGTAGGGAGATGCAGTGCGAAGACTTTTCACTGTTTTAGACTTTTTTTTTTTAATTTGAACTATGATAATAATTGTACCCTTTACAAGTACCAAATTTAACCTGCCACCTGGTTTCATGTGAACCTGCAAGCTAAGAAGCTAAGAGTTCTCTTTGCTTTTTTTTTTTTTTTTTTTTTTTGAGACTAGGTCTCGCTATTTTTGCCTGTGGAACTGCAGGCTCTCATTGCCCAGGGTGCCACAGACTCAAGCAGTACCTAGCCTCAGCTTCCCACGTAGCTGGGATTACAGGTGCATGCCACCACACCCAGCTATTTTTTTGGAACTAGGTCTCACTATGAGCCCCAGGTGGGACTTGAACTGCTATCCCTAGCCCCAGCCGCTTCATAGGCTGAAGTTTACAGGCACAAGCCACTGTGCCCAGCCTCTCTTTGCATTTTTAAATTTTTTTTGAATCAAAAGAATCTTTCATGTTGTGAAAATGACGTGAAATTCAGGTGTCACTGCCCAGATTAAAGGTATTTTGGAACATAGTGAGGCATGTGAGTCTGCATTGACTGTGACTGCACTCATGCTTGAGCAGCAGAGTTGAGAGCACCTGTGACTTCCACAGTCTCACTGCTCCTCAGCACACAAGCTTGTGTGGTAGTCTTTCAGTTTTGTCTCTTTTTTTTTTTTTTTTTTTTTGAGACAAGGTCTTTTTGCCCGTGGAACCGCAGGCTCTCGTTGCCCTGGGTACCACAGACTCAAGCAATCCCCAGCCTCAGCTCCCAGGTAGCTGGGATTACAGGCACACATCACCATGCCCAGCTATTTTTTGGGAACTAGGTCTCGCTACATGCCCCAGGCGGGACTCGGAACCGCGATCCCTAGCCCCAGCTGCTTCATAGGCTGAAGCTTACAGGCATGAGCCACCGTGCCCAACCCAGTTTTGTCTCTTCCCAGCAGAACTTAAGGTATCTGGTCCTTGCTGGAAAAGCTTACCAACCTTGGTCCCACGTGATGATTTCACTCCTCTCAAACCTCCAGTATATCTCTCTCCCTTGTCTTTAAGAGATGGTCTTATTTTCTATTTGACTAAGAAAAGAAGCCATCATAAAGAACTTCCCCCTGTTCCCACCACTGCAGCTCCCCATTTACCTGCTCTGGTGCTGAGGGTGTTCAGTGGATGAGTAGGCCAACCTCTCTTTGAAGCCAGCTGCTTTAATCGTCTGTTGCTGTGTAACAGTACCACAAACTTAGTATCTTACAGCCTCTCACATTCTCACTCTGTCAGGAGTCTGAGCAGCCTCAGTCATAGGCTGGACTAGTTAACTAGGTTAACTTCCAAACTTATGTTAATTGCTGGTCATATTCAGTTCCTGTTGGCAACTGTTTTCTGAAGTTCCTAGCCATGAGGACTTCCTTGCATGGTTGCTTAGTTCTGCCACCCCAGCAAAGGAGTGTCTCCTTGCAGGGCAACCATTATGACCTTGTGTAATGTATCACATACATTCAACTGTGGCCATCCCATCACCTGTGCTGTGTTCTGTTGGTTGGTTAGAAGCACCTCACAGGTCCCACCCGTTCTCCAGGGGAAGGGATCACATAAGGGCATGAACATACAATGGCAGGGATCTTGGGAACCACACGGCAGTGCACTATACCCCTTCCACTTGGATACCACTTGGGTAACTCTTTTAATCTCATCAAGGACCTGGCTTCACTATTTCACCTCTCCAGGTCTTCCTCTGCCATCTTCATACAGACATGGTACTTCTCTCACTTTTAATTAAAGATACTGTCTAACTCTCCTCTAGTTTTACCTCTGTTTCTCTGTTAATAGTAAAGCTTCTTCAAAGCTGTGTCCACTCTCACTCTCCAGGTCCTCTCTTGAACCATTCCAGTTAACCCAGCTCACCACTGCAGGTCAGGCACTTGGGACTTCATTGTTTCTGAGTCCTTTGATCACTTCTTGACTTCGTTGTCCTTGACCGCCATCGGCACTCGGCACAATTGATCACTCACTTCTCTGAGGGAGGTGGGAAAGCATCACTTTACTCCTGGTTTTTTCCTTCATTTGTTGTCCCTTTCCTGTCTCCTTTGCAGACTCCTTCCCATCTGGTCAAGGACCCAGTCCTTGGACCTCTTCTGTCAGCTGACAGTCACTCCCCTCATAGAACTCATCCAGTTCCCTGACATTAATATCTGATCCCGAATCTTTGTCACCAGTTCACCCTCCCCCCTATATTCCAGTTTATATACCCAGTTGAGTGCTGAGCATTTTCTCTTTGGCATCTCCACTTTAAAGGGTTCAAATCAAGGACTGGATGCAGTGGTGCATGCCTGTAATCCAAGCACTGGGAGGCCAAAGATTGCTTGAGTTTGTGGGTTTAAGACTACCCCAGGCAACACAGTGAGACCTAGTCTCTAAAAAATAGCCAGGTGTGGAGGCACACACCTGTAATCCTAGCTACCTGGGAGGCTGAGGCTAGGGATCACTTGAGTCTGCGGGTACCCCGGGCAACAAAGCGAGACCTCCTCTCAAAAAAAAAAAAAATTAAATAAAGGGTTCAAATTAGAATTCTTAATTTTACTTCCCTAGTCTACAACCCTCAGCAGATCGGTAAATGGCATTTCAGCCACTACTTACCTCTACTGAGAAGCCTTCAAGCCTCTTCTCACACATGCACTTTCAAATGTGCTACCTTTGCTCTACAGGCAAAATCATTTCAGAATCAAGTGCCACTCATTGCCTCCACCTTGACCTCTTTCCGTGTCACCATTCCTTCTTCCCACCACCTGTACTAGCCTCGCTGGTTTCCCGGTTCCCACTCTTCCTCCCATGGTCAGTTCTCAGCCCAGCAGCGTGGGAGCTCTTTATGAAGTTTCATTCAGATCAGGTAGAAGCCTAACAGTGGCCCCCAAGACCCCACATAATGTGAGGGCTCTGACCTCACCCCACCAATCTGCCTTTCCATGCAGCTGCTGCTCTGGCTTCAGCACCTAGACACTTCTGCCTTGTTCCTGACTGCACTGGGCCTTACCCTCACCTTCCTCAGGTCTCTGCTCCCGGGCACCCTATTAAAGCTTCCCTGACATTCTGTGCATAGCTGTCACTCTCCCCACCTCCTGGATGTCATGTCCACCTTTGTCCGCCCTGTGCTGCATGTCTTACTATCTGGGGACACTCTCCCACTACACAGTGGTAACTCAGCAAGTGTCTGATGAGTGGATCAGCTGGTGACACTGAACAGGATGGAGAATGTTTTGGTCACAGCATGGTTGCATGGGATTAGGAAGAGAATGAGAGACCTGGAAAAAGAATCGGTGTACAAGCTGGGCACAGTGGTGTGCACCTGTAATCCCAGCCACTGGAGAGGCTGAGACTAGGAATCACTTGGGTTTGCAGGTTCAAGACTACCCCAGGCACATAGCAAGATCTAGTCTCTAAAAATAGCCAGTGCGGTGGTGTGCACCTGTAATCCCAGCTACTTGGGAGTCTGAGACTAGGAATCTCTTGAGTCTGAGGGTTCAAGACTACCCTGAGCAACATAGCAAGACCTAGTCTCTAAAAAAATAGCTGGGCCTGGTGGCGCACGCCTGTAATCCAAGCTACCTGGGAGGCTGAGGCTAGGGATCACTTGAGTCCATGGGTTCGGGACTACCCTGAGCAACATACTGAGACCTAGTCTCTTTGAGAAAAAAAAAAAAAAAAAGAATCGGTGTACACGCACACCAGGACAGAGGCTAGGGCTTGTCATGGAAGCAACGAGAGGTCTAGAACTCTAACCTGTGTGAGCAGCAGGTCAGGGCAAGCCAGGCATGTTTGTAGGTAGAATGTGAAGCCTCAGTGTTGAGGGATGAATATGAGGTTCTTTATCACTGTACCCAAGGCATGTCCCCTAACAGACAAAGCAGGTTATGAGGAAAGGTGTTGGGTGCAAGTTACTGTGTGAAGTTTTGACTTGTGTGGAGAGGAACTGATGGGCCTCCTGCCTGGTGCCCCTCCCTCCCTCTCACACACACCACTAGGTGACAGCCCTTCCTAGCAGCACCAGCCTTAGCCCTTAAGTCACTCGCCTTTTCATGACAGCAGGCTGCGGCAGGTGTGGTAAGTGTGTCTGCTTTGTTACAGCGCGGGAGCAGGACGGACGGGGACCTTCTGTGCCCTAAGCACAGTACTGGAACGGGTGAAAGCAGAGGGGATTTTAGATGTCTTCCAGACCGTCAAGAGCCTGCGGCTGCAGAGGCCACACATGGTCCAGACACTGGTATGCTGCCCCGGCATTGTCCTGGCACAACACCATCTGCAGCCCTTCTCTGTCATGGCCAGTTGGGGGGAGGCGAGAGAGTGGGGGCAGCTCTTCCCAGGGCCCATCTGTTTGTCAGAAGACTGCAACCATAGACTCATTCTTTTTTTTTTTTTTTTTTTTTTTTGAGACTAGGTCTCGCTATTTTTGCCCGTAGAACCGCAGGCTCTCGTTGCCCGGGGTACCACGGACTCAAGCATTCCCCAGCCTCAGCTTCCCAGGTAGCTGGGATTACAGGCGCACACCACCATGCCCAGCTATTTTTTTGGGACTAGGTCTCGCTACGGGACCCAGGCGGGACTCGAACCGCGATTCCTAGCCCCGGCCGCTTCATAGACTGAAGCTTACAAGCACGAGCCACGGTGCCCGGCCATAGACTCATTCTTCTCCAAACTGCCCCAGACAGACATCATTGGAAGGCAGGACACCCTGGGGATAATGTCGCTCCCACACCAGTAAGATGTGTGTGGCCCCATTATGAAGACTAGAAGGGGGGCCTTCCCCATGAGTCCTGGGTATGGACCTCGGGAGCCCCTCCCCACCTGACCTTGCAGGCCTAGGACCATCACCCCATGTCGGGCAGATGTCCTTGTACTGGAGCAGTCGGCCCCGAAAGGGGTGCTGTCACAGCTCGTGAGCAGGCAGAGCAGAGTTCGGGGGTTTATTTCTTCTTAATTTTTTGTTTTTTAAAAACTAAGTCTGTTTGGAACTGCAGGCTCATTGTACTTTCCCATAACCCTGGCTTCTTCCTCGCTTCCATTCTCCAGGAGCAGTACGAGTTCTGCTACAAGGTGGTGCAGGAATATATCGATGCATTCTCGGATTATGCCAACTTCAAGTAAGAGGCGAGGAGACCACATGGACAGGAGAATTGCCTTTAATATTTTGTAATATTCTGTTTTGTTAATATACCCAAAATTGTGTATATATCTTATAACTGTTTTAGAAATTCGTACATAGGCTTCTATTACCTGTTAGGTGGAGATTTTATATGTAAATGTGTTAGCACTGATAGTCCTTTTTCCAATATTTTATTGGGGAATTAAATAGTGTGATGTTTGGATTGATATCGTGAAATCCTCTGCCTGGAAATTGGGCTGTATTGTTCTTTGATTCATACATCTTTTCCTAAAGAAGAAACACAAAACCCATTCCAGGTAGCTTGTCATCACCTAAGTTAAAAAAAAGCACAAAGTTCTCAGAGCTCTTGAGAAATTGAATGTCCCAGCAGTCCCACTCAGACCCCTGTTCCCTTCTTGCTCTGTAAATAATCCCTCCCCTCTCCGCCAACCCCCTCCCCCACCACCTGCACCCCAGTGGGGAATGAAGGGACTAGAGCGGTATCTCTGGCAACACACTAGGGATTATCAGGTAATAAAAGCTTTGACTCCCTGAGGAAATGTCTCTCCCTTTGTCTGGGGGGGAGGAGGGCAGCCATACCAGGACTGGGGCACACTGGGCCCCGCTGTTACTCTTCTGTCTCGGCAGAGTAGCCACAGAGATGATAGGCCTCCCGACTCCTCCTCCAGCTCTTCACTAGTTGCCTTTAACTCCCAGCACATCTTTTGTATCGTGGACCCAGACAGTCTCGCCCCTGGGAAGGTGGCCAGGGCCCGTACTTTAGAGAACACTTGGTTCAGAGGAGAAAAGGGGTGGGCCTAGCCCAGTCTGACCGGTGCTTCACTGTACAACTACCTGGATTGTCACTCTGTTCAGTAGCTTCTATTTGTTTTCATGTCTGTCCTCATGCCTAACACTTTTACATGGAAGTGCCGCCATAAGTCAAGATGGTGGGAGTCTCCAGACATGGTGGCACGCTCCAGTAATCCCAGCCTTGGGAGGCTGAGACTAGGGATCACTTGAGTGCACAGGTTCGGGACTACCCTAGGCAACATATTTAGACCTAGTCTCAAAAAAAAAAAAAAAAGGACAAAAGTGTGTGGCTTTTATGTCTTATGTGAGATGGATGTTAATTTACATCTCATCTAACACTTGTAACAGAGACCAACATCCTCCCTCTCATGGTCCCAGTAACCTTTAGGATTTTATTCTCATCCTTGTGGTTGACGCCGGGTCACTCTCTTCATCTTATTTACATCCTATTGGCTAAAATGTAGTCATGAGCTATACCCTGCTATAAGGAATGCTGGGAAATACGGTCTTTAGTTGAGGTGACAGTTGACAAGGTCTATCTGTCCACTGCCTCCTGGTGAGCCCCTCATCACAGGAGCAAGAGAAGAAACTGGTTGCTGGGCTGCCCGTGCAGGCTGAGAGCATCAGGCCATCGGGCCTTAGGCCGTCGGGCCTTTCATGAGGAGAGCAGGTCTGTGCTCCAAACAAGGCCTTGGGGATGAGCTGGCAGCTCCTGATCCATCAGAGGTGAGTGCTGCTCTGCCTCTTGGAGGGGCTTGCACTGGACAAGGGCCCCAGTGGGCTGGAAACATAGATGAGTACAAAGGCAGGAAGGTTTTGGAGCCACATTACAGAGGGCCTCGTAGTCTGGCAGATGACAAAGGAGTGGTGACGCCTATATGGAACCCACTTATGCCCCACATATTCAGGATGTCAGGGCACCATGACACCACACCTCTGGAAGTGAGCAAGAATAGGGTGTGAGCTAACAGAGCCACTCGAAGCTTCTGTAGAAATCAAGGAATTCCACTGGAAAGTAAACTGAAAACTTGGTCATTTTAAAAGCAGCCTGGATAAAGCAGCTTCTCTGGTGAGAGTGCTGCGTTTGGGAAGGAGACCCTCAGTGCTCTCAGGTTTCCCCTTGTAGGAGGCTGTGGGTCAGCAGGCCAGCCAGGAACCTGCAGGTCAGCCCTTCACATGCCCCGTGCTAGGTACCACCGTGCTAGCTACCCCGTGCTAGGTACCTCCCAGCAGGCTGCCTGTTCCCAGGGCTGGTGCTGGGCAGCTGCATACCCGTGTGGCCTGGAAGCTGCTGGACTCTATCCTGGAGTCCGTGCTGATTAGTTCGGTGGCTCAGCCAATACTTCAAAATTACCTGATCCCTGGTCGCTAAACAGGAGCTAGCTCTTGCTCTCCTTCTCTGGGCTTACACAGCATCTCTCCCTTTTCACACCATTCCTTATATTGCTCAGGCTCCCTAGTTGCAGTTGTAAACCCAGCAGGAATAGGTCCAGGCTACAAAGGAAATGTATGAGCTCGCACAGCCCCATTGTGTGGGCAGGGCAGGGTGGCTGCTTCCTGCAGTGTCCTCCTGCCCCCCACCCCACCCCCCACAGCAGACAAATGTGACCCACAGGGTTAGCACAGGCTTCAGTGAGGGTGAGGTTCAGTGCCCACCGCATACCCACTCTCACTTCAGCAAGTTCACCCCCTTCTGGTTTTCAGTTTCTTACTTCACCCCCCTCCCAAAATACTCATGACTTTTAATTTGAAAAGAAGAGAAAAGCCCTCTCCCCCAAGCTGAGTTCTTCCCCCATTATGCTAGACTTCTTGAGAAAGAGTACGCTTCTCCTCCACCCATTCTCACCCAGGCCTCCATGCAGAGCCCCTGACACCCATGTCTGCACTGTAGCTCCCTGCTTGGTGTGAGGGATTCACTGCTGAGCTCTCTTCACTCTGCAGCTCCTCTTCAGATCCCTTCTCAGGCATTCCTGGGTCTATAGATGTGGATCCTGAGCTCCCGGTTTGCTGCTTCCTCCCCGGTGTCCCAGAGGCACCAGTCTTACCTTCCCCGTGCCAGTGGTTCACCCAGTCTCTTCAGAGTCCATGGTCCCCTCCCCTGTCCTTTCAGCATTGTCTGCCCCTCTTCCTGCATGTACTGTGCTCCAGCTGCATTACCCACTGGTCTGTCCTGTGTTGGCTCGTTTGCATTTTGGTCTTTACACTGAAACACCCTCTGCTGCCCTGTTTCCACCACTCAAGCTAACTGGTCTTTCCCCCTCTGAGACCACCTGGTCAGTGGTGTTGCTTCAACAGAACCTGAGAACACGGATCTCTAAACCTGAGCGCTGAGCCTCTGCCTTGCCAGCCGACTCCCAGGTACGCCTCCGGACTTCACACTGGCTGGAACCCAAGGATGAAGAGATGGCTGTCTGCATTCTACGAGGGGCTGGGTGAATTCAAGCATATAGACTGGGAGGAGACAGCAGACGTTAGAAAGGGAACCAGAGCTTCCACTGGGAAACTAGTTCCAGTTTGGGTTTTACAGGAAAAACAAATTACAGGGGCAATAAAGGCACGCCAGTCCTCTTTCAAATAAAACATTTTTATATCTAACCAAGCTAGTTTATTGAACTGTCATTTTCACTAAGCCACAAAGCAAATGTTCTCAACATGACTAGGTAACCACTACACGTTACTTCCCAAAACAGCAACTGAGCATGCAGGGCACACCTTCACGTCAGGTCTCTGCTAAATAAGTCAGTTTGGAAATCAGTTGTGCCCCCTGCCTGGACAGCTGAAGTCCAGATGCCCATTATGCCACCCCTCTCCCATCTCTACCACAGGATTCGAGGCACCTGCGCTCTCTCTGCTGGCTACCATGATGCCAGGCCTGACCCTGGCCTTCATATTTGCTGTCAGCCCAAAATGCAAGAATTGGCCATTAACCCTGCAAACAGTCCTCTGCCCCTAGAGGCGGATGGCTGGCGCTGGAAAGCCAAGCTGACGCAGACTGAGGCCAGAGTCCTCAGTGGAGCGGAAACCAGGCATAGTCCTGGGCTGAGCACAGGAAGGGGGGTTGGAAATTTGAGGGAAAATTATTCATGTTAATTCCACAGAGACTGTATTTACCCCACAGCGAGGCCCCTTCCTGCTCCTGCTTGGAGGGGAGGGCCACCACACATGGATAAGTCGCCCTACCCCATGCCACCCACCTTGAGTGACCCAGCCTGCTGCCCAGGCGTGTGGGTGAGGACCATTCCACTTAACCCATTTTACAGGCAGGCAGGTCCTCAGAAACATGGTCTAGCTTCCCCCAGCCCCTCACAGGCTCCTAGGCTCCCTGCTCTCAGGCCCCCGCTCATCCACCGAGGAGAGGCCTGAGTTGGGTGGAACCCGAAGAGCACAGATGGACCTCTTCCCTGTTCTGGGCCCCACATTTCTTCTCGGCTCGAGGGCTGTGACAGCTTTCTAGGTCTAAGGGCAGGAGCTTGAAAACAGCTTGGGGAAGTGGGAAGATGAGACTTCCGACTGGAACAGGAATCCTGTGACTTGTCCCTGGAAAGACAAGGGGATGGAGCATCTGTCTGGTGACTGCAGGGCCAGTGGCTGAACACACGAAGGGAAGGGGGTTGGGTGGCCAGGAGCAGGGGGTGGAGCTTCCTGATCAATAAATCCCAAGCTCCCTGTCAGGGGTCCTGATGCCACCTGGAGGAGCCACCTCATTCACAGCTCTCCTCCCCTGGTAAGTGAGCCGCCTGTTCTCAGCAGGGGCAGGACTCCCGCACAGACTCCACGATGGGTGCAGGGCTCACCAACTCTTCCTCCCCGCAGCCCCTCAACCCCCTGAGCCAGGCCCAACATTCTCTCTTCCTGAGTCTGCTGCCCCTAGCCTTGGAGGAGGTGGGGTAGAAGCACTAGCAGCACGTTCATCCCACAGACAACGTGAGTGCCATCGCCATCACTGTGCACGGAAACAGCTCTGCCATGGCCGGCTCCCAGCTGGGTCTGCTGTTACTGCTGCTGCTGCTGACCACCCACCCTGAATCCTCGAGGGCTCAGCACTGGTCCCACGGATGGTACCCTGGAGGAAAGCGAGCCTCCAGCTTACCCCAGGAGCCCCAGCGTGCCCCCTGGCTTGCAGGTGGGTGATGGGTTTCCCTAGGCTGAGTGTGGGAGGAAGAAGGTGCTGGCTGAGGATCCTTTAACCAGCTGGAACCTGGGATGGAGGTAGGGAGGGTGGAAGGGTAGACTGTATCCTCTGCTCCCATTAAGGAAGGGTCCTGAGCACTGCAGCAGGCAGGCCCGGCCAGATTAGCAGTGGCCTCCCAAGAGATGCCCTGCCCACCCCTGAGAACAGAATGCCCCTAAAGGGCAGGACCGTGGTCCAGCGGCACCTCCGCGGGAAGCGGCACCTAGTTCAGGCTCTGCTGGTAAGTAGGGTGAGAGGGTGGTTCGCGGAAACAAGATGCCCCTGTCACAACACCCGTCTGCTAGCTCCCTTTTTCAGAATTCTAGGCATAAATATGTAACAAACTTAGGTTAAAGGGTTAGAAGCCACTAGTGGAGTAATCGATAATTGTACTAGAAACGTCTATAAATACGACAGCGGTGGCAGTGGGTCCCCCGGACTTCTGGACAGTCTAAAAGTCAACGTGGGCAGCCCCCGCGGGCGATCACTACCTCGTGCACTAGAAATGCATGAGAGCTGGGTGCGGTGGCGCGCGCCTGTAATCCCAGCTACCTGGGAGGCTGAGGCTGGGAAGCACGAGTCCACGGGACCGGGACTACCCCGGGCAACATAGCGAGACCTAGTCTCAAAAAAAAAAAAAAAAAAAAATGCGTGAGTGATTGCAGAACTCCCCGAAGTCACAGCGGAAGCCAGGTGTGGACAGTTGGTTTATTGCTAATTTTCAGGCTATTTTAAAGCGCACCACGGGAACACCGTAAAGGAGAAGACAGCAACTTCCCATAAGGCAAAACCTGATTGAAGCTAACGGGAGCTCAGGGTTTCACAGTTCAGGCTTGTTTAGGGTGGGTGACGCCCCTGCCCAGGGGAATGGAGGGCTCCCAGGCGGGGTCCTTTAGGAGGCGGAGACCAGATAGTGGAATGACCACGCCCTTCCTCTCCCCCACAGCCCGGACCCCGAGCGCCGCGCCCCGCCCTGAAATAAAGATGGGAGGTTCTCGAAACTTGCCTCGAGTCCTGTCCTTATTCCTCTCCGTCCTTATTCCCGACCCCCCGACCCCCGGCCGTTTCCGGCGTCGGTTCTGAATGAAGGGACGCAGACCCGGCCCGCCTCCGGAGAGGTTTGGGGAGGGACCGAATCCCGCGGGAACGAGCCAGCCGGAGCCCGGGGCCAGGGGGTGGAAGACCAGGGTTCCCCGGCGCGTCCGCCAACCCTCCCCGCGAGGAGAGGGGCGGAGCCCGCGAACTACGCTTCCCATGGTGCCCCGCGGCCGCTTCCGGGTCCCGGGGAGGCCCTGCGGCCGGCCGGGCGCCCGACCCCTTCGGCCATGCTGCGCGCCCTGAGCGCCCTGGTTGCGCGGCCCGCGTGCCGGCCCCTGGTCCCGGTGCTGCTGCCGGCGCGCGGCCGCAAGACCCGCCATGACGCGCCCGCCAAGTCCAAGGTCGGGCGCGTGGCGAAGGTGCCCGATGTGGATCCTGCGGAGTTCTTCGTGCTGACAGAGCGGTACCGGGAGTACCGCCAGACGGTGCGCGCCCTCAGGTGTGTGCAGGCGAGGGGGACGCTGTCGGCGTCGGGGGCTGAGGGGTGAAGGGGGTTATTGGGACGGGCAGGCGCGCGAAGAGGGTTGCCGACCGAGATCGCTTCTGAATTCCAGGATGGAATTCAGTTCCGAGGTGCGGAAGAAGATGCACGAAGCCCGGGTGGGAGTCCTGGCCGAACGCAAAGCCCTGGAGGACGCCACTGAGCACCGCGAGCTCATGGCCTGGAACCAGGCAGAGAACCGGCGGCTGCACGAGCTGCGGTGAGAGGTGGAGCGGGACTGCGCCCCTGACCCGCGGGGCAGAGACCCGGCCGCACTCAGTCTCGGCCTCTCGCCCTCCCAGGATAACCAGGCTGCGGGGGGAGGCGCAGGAGCAGGAGCAGCGTCTGGCGGAGGAACGGGCCCGCCGGGCCCAAGAGGCGCAGGCCTGGGCGCAGCTCAAGGAGCAAGAAGTGCTGCAGCTGCAGGTCGGCCGGGAGCGTGGGGCTGGAGGCTGGGAACTCGGGGCGCCGGGAGGGGGCCAGGGTAGCAAGCGCGGGTAAGCTTGAGTTTTTCAAGGGCAAATGAGGATTCGGGAGAGAAGGATGAGAGGGAGAACAGCTGTCAGGTGCAAGTGACCTGGAGGTGTGAGCGCTGTTGTGGGAAAGTGTTCAAATGGCTGTCAGGTGGTAAACTGTGTCTGTGGGAGGGACCCCCGTGTCCGCAAGTCTAGATTTTCCGTTATGGGTGATAAAGTCAGTCAAGGCTTAATTAAACCTTCTGTGCTAAAGTGGCAAGTCCAGTAATAATGGGTGAGCTTCAGTTAGAAGGAGAAGAATGAGTTTGAAAGAGACTGAGTCCACCTCGGGAGGCATCACATTGCCACAGCTGTTGTGCCTGGAGTCCTGGCTGAGGTGTCCAGTCTAAGGAAGCCATGAGGCCTGATGTTATTTCAGTGGAAGGTCAGCAAGGCAAAGAGGGCCTGGGCTCCAGGCAGCATCTGCTGAGGCACCCCTTTCTCCCAATAGGAGGAGGTGAAAAACTTCATCACCCGAGAGAACCTGGAGGCAAAGGTGCAAGAAGCATTGGACTCCCAGAAGGACTACAACTGGGCAGTCACCAGAGAAGGGCTGGTGGTCAGGCCGCAGCAGAAGGGTTCGTAGTAAGATGAACACGTGTATAGGGGTAGGAGAGCTGGGCCTAATCTGGAATAAAGCAGTTGTGATTTCTAATGAAGAAAACTCAACCTCTTCCAGTGTGGCCCTTAAAACTTCCATCCTCTGCATTTACCACGTTGTGGGAAATTCCCATACATCGTACCCTGCTCTGCCAGCTGTATAGCTCTTACACAGCACCAGATTCTCCAGTCTGCATCTCACAGAAGAGCAGACTGGACCATCGCCTCAGTCAGGTCTCCCAAGTAGCGTCAAGGGCAGCGGTGGGCAGATTATAATCTGTGGGCCAAATCAGACCGGCTTCCTGTTTTTATAAATAAAGTTTTGTTGACACACTGCTGTACCCAGTCGTTGACTATTTCATGCTACAGTGGCAAAGATGAACCTTTGCAACAGAGACCCTGTGATTTGCAAACACTAAAAGATTTGTTCGGTAGTGTTTTATGGAACGAGCTTGCTAGCCTCACCTTGAGCTTTAGGCCCCCATGCAAGAGCAGGTATCACATGGTACCTGATATACACGCTTAGCCACTGGCCAGAGACCTTCTGCTTGATCCTGAGTTCTGCTGGCCGAGGTGGTTGCACCCACAAAAAGCAAGGAGACTCCATACCTTCCAGCGACCTTCACTCATGGCACCTGTGACCTGTATCTGCCATGGACCCCCAACTTCCTTGAACCATCCACCAGATTGTGCCAGCAGGTTTGAGTCATGCTGGGCAACTTTACACTTGACCAAATGTGCCTTTGTCAAACCCTGTGGGTGCTGGAAATACTTGGAATAAAGTTCACAAGGTTGAATGAGCAACCAGATAGATCCATGGCCTGAATCCAGAAGCAGGCCATGAAACGGCCTGGGATAGGTTGATGAGATGTTTCTCTGAGCCAGAGTTCCTGCTCCTCTGCCACCATTTTCCTAAACCTGTTCAGGCACCACAGAGACCATGAAGAGAGTGGGCAATCCTTCATGTTGTGGTGAGGCAGCAGGTACAGAGGTGTCACCAGAGGCCCAAGGGTATGGCTCCCTAACCAGGCTGTTAATCGTCCTTCCATGGCACTGAGCCAGGCACAGTGGAGCTATTTTTTGGAACCTGGCCCTGGCTGTGGCTTCATCTCAGAGGCTCAGCGTTCTGGAGAGCTGAGGGGCACATGTGTGGGCCATGATTTGCCAGTTGCACCCACAACCTCCGACTTTGATGTGAGGAATGAGCCATCTGGTCCCCTGCAGTGGAAGCCTCCATGGACTTTCACACCAGACATGGGGGGAAGGGGGAGGCTGTGTTAGAAACTTCAGTTCCATTCTTGCCAAGTCCTTGCCCTCTATACCAGGTCCAGACATAAACCATCTGTCTGCAGGGGGAGGAGATAATGTGATGCCTTCGGAAAGCTGTTGTCCTTACATCCAATAAGCTGCCCAGGGCTGTAGCTTATTGACATCATTGCTGATGTTGGTGTTCTGTGGACCCTCCTGTAAACCAAGCTGCTTCTCGGCCCACAGCTATCTCACAGGCATAAGAACAAACAGGCAACTTAAGGGTTAACTCAAGTCCAGTCCCACCTGATTGAAGAGCACTGCCAGGTGCACAGGTTAGCCACCAGACCCACCCAGGGAAGAATGCCCAGGCCCTGGTTGACTCCTAGTAACCTGATGGGGCCCTGACGTGCTCAAAGGCACCAGGGTTCCACTGGATTTTTGCCTTAACCTCCAGATACCATTTAGATGTGCTATAGACAAGGTGTGCCTGGACCACCTAGAGAATCTTCTCTTGCCTGAGACCCCACTTGTGGGGAGTGAATTTGAGGGCTCCCCAGGACAGCATGTGGAGCACAATACCCAAGTGCCCATGCTTGTACCAACAGCAGCAGTCCCATCATGCTCCCTGTGTAATGGTGTAGAGGCAGATTGAGGACCAGTGCCATCTCGCACTTGGGAAGAGTATGCCAACCCCCAGGAACTGTGTTGGGGGCTTTTCCCAGGATTTACCTCCCCAGCTGAGTATATATATTGCAGGCCACTTGCCCCTTCCAGTTGTCCAGGAAAAGCAGCTGATCAATTGGACCACTGTGATGTCCTGGGGGAGGACAAGGTCCTGAGGATTAAGCTGTGCCAAAACAGAGCCCTTCTCTTGTTGGGTGGGATGGTGGTGGTACTGCTGCCAGGTGAAGACAATCTGCTTGTAGCGCCCAAGTGGTAGCCAGGAAAGGAAAGATGGGTTCCGGGCACCTCCATCTGTTCTGTCAAGGAAACCACACTAGACCAAAATCACCTTGGGGTTTTTCTTTTTCTTTTTTTTTTTTTTTTTTTTTTTTTTTTTTTTTTTTTTTTTTTTTTTTTTTTTTTGAGTTGAGACTAGGTCTCACTATTTTTGCCCATGGAACCGCAGGCTCATGTTGCCCGGGGTACCACAGACTCAAGCAATCCCCAGCCTCAGCTTCCCAGGTAACTGGGATTACAGGCCCGCGCCACCACGCCCAGCTATTTTTTGGAACTAGGTCTCGCTATGTTGCCCCGGGCAGGACTCAAACCGCAATCCCTGGCCCTGGCCGTGGCTTCCTAAGCTGCCACCTACAGGCATGTGCCACCATGCCTGGCCACATCCGGGTTTTTCCAGTAAGCTCCAAACGTTCTGATGAGGTTACAGTCACTGAGATCCAGTATTCCCTGAAATCCTTGGAAAATTGGCCCCTGAACTGAACTCACCCACTGTTCATTTTCCTGACACTTAATACAGAGCTGAAAGGTAAGGAACAAACCCAGCTGACTGCTCGCTGGAGAACAATTCCGGCAAGAACAGTCAAGCTTGGAGCTCTTCTGCATTCCCAAACAGGACATCAGAAACATATTTGGAGCCCCCAAATATTGAGTCTGGCAGGTCTAGTGATGATGCTGGCCATTTCTCTTGTGGGGGCCTTAATAGATAAGTACACTCACCGTTAAGTATGAGGCTTAATGTTTTTTTTTGTTTTTTTGGTTTTTTTGTTTGTTTGTTTGTTTTTTGAGACTAGGTCTCACTATTTTTGCCCATGGAACCGCAGGCTCACGTTCTCTGGGGTACCAGGGACACAAGTAATCCCCAGCCTCAGCTTCCCAGGTAGCTGGGATTACAGGCGCACGCCACCACGCCCAGCTATTTTTTGGGACTAGGTCTCGCTACATGCCCCCGGAGGAACTTGAACCATGATCCTTGGCCCCAGCCATTAGCTTCCTAGGCTGCCACTTACAGGTATGCACCACCTAGAGGCTTAATTATTTTAAATGACTATCCACAGCCAGAACATTGTTTGGGCCAACTTCACAGTTCAGTTTACAAGGTCTCAAGGTCAGGAAACTGTTCATGAAACAGGGCCATAACCACCCAAGGACAGGTCACTCTGGGTTTTCACCTGTGCTCTCAATTGCAAGATCACTCAGGCTCAGGGAACAATGGGGTTTATTGAACAAATGGGAAACGGAGTTTCTAAGGCCACACGTGGCTGCCTCTGTCACCCCAGTGTCCAGAAGTTCTAAATGAAAGGTCACTCATTCAAGATGGCGCCTTCATGCCAACAAGGGCCTGGAACTCATGGCAGCCGGGAAGCGGAGGGTCAGGATCCAACTCACTGCTGCTGGAGGCGCTCACAGGTGGGCCCCTGAGATGCTGCTGCATCAGCCACAGCAACTGTCTAAAGGTCGGGCTGGACAGCCCCAGACGCTGGACCAGACAGCAATGGAGGCGACAGCACGAGGAGGTGCGGGTTCTGGATGATCAACAGCTCTCAGAGGTGACCTGGACAGAGTTCTGGTCACCCATCAACAGTGCTGGACAGCACTGGCCAAAAGCGCCGGTCAGTGCCAGCTACCAGGTGGCAGCGGAGCCATGAACATCACGTTCTCGGGTCTTTGTGAGGTGCTGGCCCACACCAACAAAACCAGCTCTGAGACACCCGCCCTAGGCTCCTGGCGCTGCTTTCAGGCGGTGTCGGAGGCAGCGCAGCCCCAGTCTCTGCCAAGCTCTTTGGCTTCTCTTCTTCCTTTGGGGGTCAGCTGCCGGCTGCGGCCTCTCCCGCTGGAAGCCAGGAACAGACTCCTCCTCGGGCACAGTCGTGAGCCCTAGGGGCTGACGCCTGCCCCACCCACAAGCATTGATTGGTTGGGTTTTCAATCCTATGGCCTATCCGCTCATAGCCCGCACCTGATAGGTCCGTTCCACAATCCAGGCACCAAATCCACAGGCCTCTCTACCGCCCCGCTGAGGGTAGCCCTGGAGCGGACCTCAGAGGCCCTCGCTCCTCCCTACGGCCCGAGCCAGGGACTGCCTGCCGTGGGGTGGGGTGGTAAGGGAGCCGCCGCTGCTCACCATCACTGCTGGCCTCTGCCTGAGCCTCCGTGGGGCCGCTGGGGGCGTGTGGGGAAAATGCCCGTCACCCGCTCCACCTGCCCTGCTTCTGGGGTCGGGCATCGTCTTGCCCCACAGCCTGCACGCACATGGGCCTCTGCTCATAAGAAAGAATCCCACGAAGGCCGGGCACGGTGGCTCGTGCCTGTAAGCTTCAGCCTATGAAGTGGCCGGGGCTAGGGATCGCGGTTCGAGTCCCGCCTGGGGCCCGTAGCGAGACCTAGTTCCAAAGAAATAGCTGGGCATAGTGGCGCGCGCCTGTAATCCCAGCTACCTGGGAAGCTGAGGCTGGGGATTGCTTGAGTCCGTGGTACCCCGGGCAACGAGAGCCTGCAGTTGCACAGGCAAAAATAGCGAGACCTAGTCTCAAAAAAAATAAATAAATAAAATAAAAATAAATTTAAAAGAAAGAAATCCTGAAATCACCATCCCCGTGGCTGCTGCTACCCGGCTGTCCAGTCGCTGCCATGTCCTGAGCCCAGGGTGCTGGTGCTGCTCCACAGGCCCGCAGGAACAGGGTCCCCCCATCCCTTCCTCTCGCCTTCAAAAGAAATCTGCCAGGCAGGTTTTCCGACATGCTCAGAAGGGCCACCTGCCCCGGTGTTATTCATGGAGATCTGCAGGCCCCAGGAACGTGGAACTTCACCCCGGAGGACACTGCTTCAGAAAAGAACGGAGACCAACGGGCCAATCAGCGGCCAACAACTGGCAGCGAGAAAGGAACTGGAGTGACCCGAGGCGAGACCAGGGGAAGGGGAGGGGAGAGGACCATGCCTACAAACACGAGCTGTGTGCAAACAGTAAGAAAAATAAAAAATCAATTAAAAAAAATCTTCTAGGGCCGGGCACGGTGGCTCGTGCTTGTAAGCTTCAGCCTATGAAGCGGCCGGGGCTAGGGATCGCGGTTCGAGTCCCGTCTGGGGCCCGTAGTGAGACCTAGTTCCAGAAAATAGCTGGGCGTGGTGGCGCGCGCCTGTCATCCCAGCTACCTGGGAAGCTGAGGCTGGGGATTGCTTGAGTCTGTGGTACCCCGGGCAACGAGAGCCTGCGGTTCCACAGGCAAAAATAGCAAGACCTAGTCTCAAAAAAAAAAAATAAATAAATAAATAAAAAAAATTAAAAAAAATCTTCTGCCAGAGACTCCTAGGCAATTGTGTCAGTGGAAGCCAGCAGGCAGGGGTCCCCAGCATGATTTTTCAGAAGCTGTTTCTCCACAGTCCTTAGAACCATGTAGGCAGCGCTGCTGTACAGTGACATCTATCTATCTATCTATCATCTATCTATCTATCATCTATCTATCTATCTATCTATCTATCTATCTATCTATCTATCTATCTATCTATCTATCTATCTATCTATCTATCTATCTATCGACTAGGTCTCGCTATGTTGCCCCAGGAACCGCAGGCTCACGTTGCCCGGGGTACCCCGGACTCAAGCGATTCCCAGCCTCAGCCTCCCACGTAGCTGGGATTACAGGCGCACGCCACCACGCCCAGCTATTTTTTGAGACTAGGTCTTGCTATGTTGCCCCGAGCGGCCCTCCAGCCCACGAACTCAAGTGATTCCCAGTCTCAGCCCCCCGTCCTAGGCTGGGATTAAAGGCACGCGCCGCCGCGCCCAGCTGTATAGCAACTTTTAAAAAATACTGTGACTTGAAATTTGAGACAGGAAATCCCATCTCATTTTAACCATTGGAATTTATATGTTCTGAAATTCTGTAAAAAATATCAATAGCTGCAAATGTAGCTTTATCACTAGCTTGTTTTGATCCGAGAACCATTCTAATGTAGGTTTGTCTAAAAACAAACGTGCTAATTGGAGGGTGAATGAAGTCAGAGCTTTTCTTATCCTTTTGCCATTAGCCTCTATGACCAGCACCTGTTGCACCGTCACCCTGATTGGACACACGCCAGTGGGTGTGCGCATGCGTGAGTCGGCTCACCTGGGCCTGGGAGGCAGGGATGAAAGGGCAGTGTCACCTGGGAGAGAGAGACGCTGGAGGGAGAACACCGGAAAGAGCCCAGAGAAAGAGAGTGATGACTCATGATGGGGGTGGGGGAGCTCAGTTGCCTGTTTGCCTCCCAGCCCCCTTACCTGGCCTTGCCTGTTGTCCTACAACTGGCCTGCCTCCCGCCTGGTGCGCCTGTGTACCTGGTTCCCTGAGCGCGTTAAAGCCTGTAGGATCCACCAAGGACTCCAGGACTCAGCCCGTCTGCTTGAGTAGATACCTGCCCTGCGCTCTGCCTGTCCAACAATAATAGAAAAATTGTACTTGTGAAGAAAAGTTTTGTGTAAAAACACAATTTGGCGTGGACCTCTGGGCCTCGGGGGGAACAGGACACCCCCTCTGTCTCACTCTCCAGTTAGTTCTCGACGAATCAGAAGAGCACAAATAATACAGACACTGACATAGAACGGGTGAGGAACCAGATAAAGATCTTGCCAACAGAGCTGGGCAGGACGCAAGAGAAAGAACATGGAGGCCAGGCAC
>PVHY01024388.1:0-19695 GCA_004024945.1 Uropsilus gracilis
AATATAGCAGAAATTCTTGACAGTATAACAAAATCAATTCATACAAGCTGCCATTTTTAAATTGTACAAAGATAAAATATTTATCTTCAATGGACTCAATTAATAGACTTACTGAAAATGTCAAGTGAGATAAATTTTTTAATAATAAATCAAATAAACATTTGGCCTTTCAAGGTACAGCTTGAAAATCCAAATAACTAAGTACAACTTTCTATAGAAATCAAGTTATCTTCATATCTAGGAACCAGTAAGAACATTCATCAAACTCTGCTCCTCAGGCCCATTCATTATTTTATTGATATATAACAGTATATTAGTTTCAGGTGCTAAATATACTGATTTAATATACTGATTACTCATATTACAAAATGAACATTATAGTAAGTCATTCTATAACTTTCTATTCTATTCTATACCATTCTATAACAAGTCTATTCTAATAACTTTCATACACACTTAGAATTTCTTACCTGTAATGAGAATTTTTAAGATTATTCCCTAAGCAACTTTCAAATACAAAGTACTGTATATGTTAAAAGTTTTATTCAGGTAATATTGGTATAACATTAAATATAGGCCTCAGGGACACAGCTTTATAGCTCAACATCTTCACCACCATTATGATCCTCACCAAAAGCCTAACTTCCATCAACCACCAAGCAACTGATCACCTACCCTCCACCTACTTCCCCCAGCCATTTTGTTCATACAAAAGATGCAGCTCCTCATTATTGAGGAGGTGGATTATTCCCTTATCCTGACAGTATTTTCTTGACAGCACATCACTGCTACTGAGGATGTTATCTCAAAATGAATTTCCTTCCCTGTAACATAAGTTACACCAGGGCAAAGGCTTAGTCTAATTTGTTCATCTTTATATCCCAGCACCTAGGGTAGGAATAAATACTCTCTTCATTTTCTTACATATTAAAATTCATTTCTCATTTACTTATTTTATAGTATTTTATAGTACTTATGCAATTAGTTTGTATTGTAAGTGAAAAGCTTTGTATTGTAAGTGAAAAGTACTTCCTTTCATTACAATCTGTGATCATGTTGGTTAAACAAAGCACATGAGAATCAAAAATATTTACTGAAGAAAATATTTACAAAAAAAACCAGTAAAGTATTTTATGTATAAACACTATAATTATGAAACTAATTGTTTGGGGTCATACTTTGACAAACTCATAAAATGTCACTGCCTATTTCTTCTAAAGCATGTCCCATTTATTAACCCATTTCTAATTACAATTACCTCAAACTAATAAAACTCCAGGTCCTTAAAATATTTTGCATTTCCAATTTATCAACTTCCTATTCAATAAGTTACTTTATAATATGAACTTGTGCTCCCTTTTCATGTGGCTAGCAGTTTTTCTCATACTTGCCTTTTCCACCTTGGCCTTAGGCACTGTGCTGGCTGGTAACTAGGTGTGGAGCTGTTAATCCACTACTACCAAACTAGTGGGTAAATGCAGAATAATTGTTCTCCTCATTTGAAAATCTTTTCTCAAAGAACAGAAAATGGCCTTACACGCAAATATAACTATTGAAGATGTAACTATTTCAGATGGATAATGGATTAAATAATTTATAAATTCAATAATTTTTTGTTAAATTTACTGCACATCTAAGCGTCCAATATTAATACACTTAGAGTAATGAAACAAAAATTCCTATCCTCATGGAGTTTATATGCTCTCACTATGCCAGAAGGAATTTTTTAAAATTGTTGCATCCTATGACCTTTTTAGTGGATGTGTGTTGGGGGGTGGGGGAGGAAGCACGTGGGGGAGGCCTTGACAGGGGAAGCCAAGTACCAAAATCAAAAACAATAATTTGTAAATAATACATAGTCATTTTCAAGTAAAAATCTAACTATGTCTAGAACTTATATATATATATATATATATATATTTGTAAAAGAAAAATTATCAGAAGATTAACTTCAGTTGAACTTGGTGAATAACTACTAAGAAATATCACCGACAATGTCATTATCTTGCTGTGTGACTGTGAACATATCACAGTTTTTCAATTTCCTCCCTCATAAAACTGGTAATAAAGTCCAAGAAAGTTCTCAAAACTAGCTACCGAATCCCAGAAAAATATATATGTAATTTATTATTGCTACTGTCAGCTAATTTGTAATGAAATAACAAAAGAGCAGAGATTTCCCCCCCTACTTATATAAACTGTGTTACAAATGTATATAAATACTGTTCCCCCCACCCCAGCCCACCCTCACCCGACAACAACAAGTGTTAGCCCAGATGTGGAGAAAAAGGAACTCTCTTACACTGCTGGGGGGAGTGTAAACTGGTCCAGCCACTATGGAGGACCCTCAAACAATTGAAAGTGGACTTACCATTTGACCCAGCAATCCCACTACTGGGAGTCTACCCAGAGGACATGAAAACACTAATTCAAAAGGACACCTGTACGCTCATGTTTATTGCAGCTCTGTTTACAATTGCCAAGATTTGGAAACAAACCAAATGCCCCAAAACAGACTATTGGCTAAAAAATGTGGTACATATACACAATGGAATACTACGCATCCATCAAGGAGGACAAACACATGTCATTCCCAGCAACATGGATGGAACCAGAAAGACTCATATTAGCAGAAATAAGCCAAAAAGAAAAAGAGAAATACAGGATGGTCTCACTTATATGATGGATATAGGGAAAAACAAACAAACGAATAAGAAAGAATGAAAACAACCAATGAGACTGAACCATGGAGTGAGAGAGGAGGAGGGGGAAGAAAGTGGGGGAGGTGAAGAGCACAAAAAATCAGGATGGTTAACAGGTGTTAGTGAAGTAGGAAAGTCCCGGGGTACACAATAATGCAACAATATAATATAAATATGAATACATATATATGCAAATTTAAAATAATTCAAATTAAATTTAAAAAAAGAACAACCATCACAGAGATAGTTCATATTCTCTGTGGATATCTCTTCTATCCTATTCCTCATTATAAATTCCCAGAAATAATAATCAGTACACTGGATTTGATGTTTGCCATTCCAGTGATATTTGAAACTTTTAAATCACACATCAGTAAATAATACATTGTTTTGCATGGCTATAATTTCATAATTATGGTATTGTAACATGTATGCCTATCTATGTAACTTCCTTTCTCCCCACAAAAAAATTTTTTTAATTATTTCAAAAAATGAAAAAAAATAAACACCATTTTCCATCATTGGGTTTATCTCCTTTAAAACCTACACATGCCAGTTGGTGTTAATTATACTCTTAAAATATAAACGGAATTTTCAAGAAATATCCCCACAGGAATTTTGTGAAATAATTCTCTCTTCTCATTAAGGATGTAGGAATAAATATGTAGGCTTCCTGTCAGACTAAGATTGACTGGCTTCTGAGGCAAATGCTGTAATACCAGGGTAATCTGTCACTCTGGGCATGCTACCTCTGACAGCCTGTAGGCAAATAAAATTATATCTGACATGAGACTAGAGATACTGGAAACCCACCAAAAAAAAAACAATCTTTCAAAAGTTTAATTAAATTTCCTAGCTAGTATTCACTGAAAGTCATTTTTCTTCTAGTACTGCTTTTAATCAAGATAATCTCACGTAGGTAAACTTTAAAAATTAGTGAATAGAGTAACAAGAATTACTATTTTAAAAGCCACTTTTAACCTACTGAACAAAAGCAGATGGCGCACCCAGATAAATGTGTCTTGAATTTCCCTAACCGCAACAATTTTATAACCCCAACACAGTGAAAAGGCAAAGAACAAAGAGTTGCATTGCTTTTCAATAAATTAAGTGAATAGACAATGCATCACATATAAAAATGCAAACTTTCTAAGTTTTGAAAAAATAAATACCACAGTGCCCTCTGCTGTCATTTTAAAGGAACTTAATCAATGAAATGCTAATATAATTTCTGAAATTACATTTTCACTATAACCAATGAAAGGAGAAATAGTCTATTATTAATATAACAAACTTTTGTTCCATGGATCAAAAATATAGGCAACATGTCTGCTTCAAGTCTAAATAACAATGATCCTATTAAACACCCTCCTTCAATTGTTTTTATCATTACATTATTTTATCTTATAGCTGCCTTCAGGAGTGAAGGAAAGATAGGTTTAAGGGAGAAAATATCACTGTTATAGAAGAAACCAAGAAGCAAAAGATCAAAACCAAAAAAGTCATGGAATTTCCCAGTATAAAATGGCTACAAGTAATTAAAGAAAGGTGTCGCCGGGCACGGTGGCTCGTGCTTGTAAACTTCAGCCTATGAAACGGCCGGGTCTAGGGATCGCAGTTCAAGTCCCGCCTGGGGCCCATAGCGAGACCTAGTTCCAAAAAAATAGCTGGGCGTGGTGGTGCGCGCCTGTAATTCCAGCGACCTGGGGAGCTGAGGCTGGGGATTGCTTGAGTCTGTGGTACCCCGAGGAACAAGAGCCTGCGAGCAAAAATAGTGGACCTAGTCTCCAAAAAAAAAAAAAAAAAAGAAAGAAAAGTGTTGATGACACAAGAATAAATATGAAGAGGCTAAGTCACAGGAAGCTGACAGTATCTTGAAGAAATAGAAAAGTAGGAAGTTAAATGAGACAACTCAAACTTTGAAGACTGTTCTTGACACTGTCCAATAAAGCAAGGGCTTCTTGGGAGAGTGGTTGACTCTAAAGATCAAGGTGTGCTGAACCATCTTATCATCTGAAAGTTAAAATGCTCTCATAAAGGACACACATGGCAAAAGGGTCCATGGGTCAATCCAAGAGCGTGCCCAATGGCCCAAGAGTTGCACAAATTTGAACAACAAACTACATAAGCAACAGTGTTGGGTCAAAAGCAGGAGAATAAAATAAATACAATTCTATACAGATACATGTAACTAGAATAAATGAATAAATAAGGAGAAAATACAATTCTTCCAAATAGAAAGATTCCAATCATCAATGTGGTAACTGGGTAAATGGGAAAAATCTCTATTAAAACACCACAGCAGGAATTGTTACAGGCAAGATCAGGTAAAGGATACAAAGGAAAGTGGGTAAAAATAAGAAGAGAAACCAGTTATTTGTGTGGTCTGAAGCTGTCCCACTCCCAGGCATAGATCTCTGAAATAATTAAAAGCAGGAAGAAGAGTAGACATGTGCACCTATGTTCATAGAAGCATAACTCACAATACTCCAAAGTTAGAAATAAACAAAGTGTTCATCAACACTGAATGGAAGTATGTACACAAACAGTGTAGACATAGAATTCTTCCACTTTAAGGTGTGAAATTCTGATACATGCTACAACATGGGTGGATGTTAAAAACATGGCAATGAAATGTTAGGCACAAAAGGACAAAGATAGGACTATATCAGATTTCTAAATAGACAAATTGACAGAGATAGAATAGAGGTGACCAGGGACTGAAGGAAACAGACAATGGGAAGAAAGTAGTTACTGGGTACAGAGTTTATGTCCAGGATGATTAAAAAAAAAAAAAAAAGTTTAGGGTATTGATAATAATAATTACAGATTATAAATGCAATTGAATTGTAGACTTATAAGTGGGCAGAGTTATGAATATGCTACATCTATTATTTTTTTAAATATTTAAAACAAAAAAAAAAAAGGTCAGTCTGCCAAGTACCAGACCTACATAAACAGATCACACATGTTTCCATCAGGCCAATCTCCAACCTCTGCATGGTCTGCACTCATTCCATACCTTTCCATTTCTGTCCTTAAGTAACCCTGCAAAACTTCTTCCACTCACCTCACTTTACTGCTGGCTCTTTCTCCAGAACCTCCACTAGGCTTCCAATAAAGAGAAATAAAAACAAACAAAAAACTCAGCAGAGGAAAACATAAATTCCTTGGACTATCTTCAAATTGGACTCTCTAAATGAAAAATGATGAATTGCTGAAAGAAATAAGACACTGGCCATAGCAGGTAATCAGAAGATAAAAGTATCGCCTTAAAAGAAGACAAAACATTAATTGCTCATCTCAAAGTGATTAAAGATAGCCATGGACACAGAAAAAGGAAAAGATCTATAGGTTAAAAGAAGGTCATGAAAACACCACAGTAGCATACATGCACAGGAAAACAAAGGCAGTGATACTGTTCGTGTGAGTATAATTTATTATTAAACATTATTGTAATAAAAGTATGAAAGCTAAAGCAGTTTTGCCTCTTATTAGCCAGATAACCTTGACAGTCTATAAAAGGAAGTAACTATTTAAATCACAAAGTTGTAAGGCTTATTATTAAATAAAAACATGCAAAAGCACTTTGTAACCTGTGAATTCTTTTCAAATAATAACAAATTTTAGACTAGCCTATTTCTGAAAATATTCTCTAATTACATAAGCAGTAACAGAATAATGAATTATTAATTTTGAGCAAATGAACCTAAGGAATTAATGTGCTTTGATGTTCTTTGAAGAAAACCTCTACCAGAGAATAGTAATAAAATTCTTAAATTTCTTAGGGAAATAAATCAAACATTTAAAAAGCTCTAATGCAGTTTTTTAAAATGGCCACTCCTCTTTGGAGACTTGATTAAGAAAAAAATTCCCTCTTGACTTATATCATCTTTGCTCAGTTTTGAGCACACAATTAGCTGCTCAGAAATTTGTAGATCAGTTAGCTTTCCACATCTTAGAAAGAATAAACATGTTTTCTATACTAACAGAAAAGAACAAATTAACTTAATAGTTTTCTCATGGGAATTTAATACTCTTGGTATGCACCAATTATTATATTTGCAGACTATCTGAATTTTTCCTGTAAAAATGATCATAAATAATAAAGTTTAGGGCTAGGCATGTTTGCACGTGCTTGTAAGTGACAGCTTATGGAGTCGCAGAGGGATCTGGGGATTATAGTTCAAGTCCTGCCCAGAGCAACACAGTGTGACCTAGTCCCAAAAAATAGCTGGGCATGGTGGTGCACATCTGTAATACTAGCTAGTTGGGAAGTTGAGGCTGGAGATGGCTTGAGTCTGTGGTACCACACGCAACATGAGCCTGTGGTTCCATGGGCAAAAATAGAAAGACCTAGTCTCAAAAAATAATAATAATAATAAACTTTATTTTAAATTTACTGAAAGAGTTTTCCCCCCTACAATTCAAAAATACTAATTACCCTAAATTGATCTCCCTTGAAATTACCACTTCTCACTTTCACCTACCAAATTGGCTGGTAGGTAACTGACCCTTCATGTAAATGAAACCCAGAATCAAAAAGCAAATGCCTGCGACAGGTAGATGGTTAAGCTGAAATAACAGGTAAGGCAGTTAAGGCACTTGGACAGATCAGTCCAAAATGAGGACACAATCAAATCAGCCCCTAGTTGCCAGATTTTCCCATTCTTACAAGTCAAAAATTTGGATTTTTACATATAAAACATCTTGCTGTCTGTTAGCAAGTATTTTACAACCAGTATGATACAATTCAAAATAAAACATCTCTGACTGTCAACTTTTGGCTCCTACAAACTCCTTGAACATGTGTGGTCTTCCTTCCGTCTTTCCTTCCCTCTCTCACAATTTTATCCCTATCACTCTTTCTCCAGGATATTCAACACAACAGAATAAGGAAAAGGTTAAGATGTGGAACAAGGCAGCTAGATATTGCTGAAAGGTACAAACAGACAAGGAAGAAAGAAAAAGATAAATAAGTACTGACGGCCTAATCATGTACAGCCTCATGCTTATAGGCCAGAAAACTATTAACATATTTCAAAATTACTAAGAGACTAGATCTTAAATGTTCTCACCACAAAAAAAATTTATATAACATGATAGAAGTTTTAACTAAAGAAATCAGTAGTAAGCATAACCCAATATTAAACACATTGAATACCTTAAACTTACATAATGTCAATTATATCTTAATTTTTTATTTTTTTTTTTTGAGACTAGGTCTCACCATTTTTGCCTGGGGTACCACGGAATCAAGCAATTCCCAGCCTCAGTTTCCCAGGTAGCTGGGATTACAGGCACACGCCACCACACCCAGTTATTTTTTTGGAACTAGGTCTTGCTACGTGCCCCAGGTGGGACTCGAACCAGGATCCCAGGGCCCAGCCTTGGCTTCCTAGGCTGCCACCTACAGGCATGCACCACCATGCCTGGCCTATCTCAATATTTTTAAAAGGACCTAGAACATGCCATTTAGGCATCTCGTTACTAACTTAAAAAATATAAGAACCAGAAAAAAATAATAATAAAAAATGAAAATCAGAGCTAGCCTTGCAAGCTGGGAGTCTACACTTCAGCTGCTGAGTACAGTTACTCTGCAAAGAGAGCAACAGAGAGGGAGCCTGCATAAGGCTGGGGAACAAAGGGCTACAACTGGAGACTCAACTCTGCTCCATGCCTGCTACCACGGCTTCCTCACTTTTTAAAGGATTCAAAATTCTCAAATCCTGAAAGTTCTTACAACAAATCAATAAGACATAGTACAACAATTACCTAGGCCTGGGAGGCACCTGGCAGATGGTGAGAGCCAAATATCATAATCTTTTTTGTTTATCATAATCTTTGGAGCTTTGTACCTTTAAGGGAAGAATGTCTTGAAGAAAGATTTCTGTCTCGAGGTCTACTGGCCTCATTTGTTTGCATGTTCTCCCTGTTATTTCCCTTCCTTAACAGGTTAGAAAATCCACTGTGCTCAAGCATCATCCCATCATTCATAACCAATGATGCACAAGTCACTACCAACTTTTGTCCTTGGGCTCACAGCAATACCCACAGAAGATATGAAAGTGTAATTGAAATCACCACTGAAATTGAAGATCTTTTTATAAATAAAGAGTAAATTATGACCATGAAAAGTCACCTATAGAAGTCAAACTTTTCACCACCATTCATATAGAAAATGCTTCAGGGACTGGGTGGGTTTTGGTGTATTAAGTACAAACTTCCCATAACATGGTTTGTTTGGCCCTTTCCAGCACAACCACTGCTGCTCTCTGCAGCCTCACCTCTCACCACTCCTTTCTGCCAAGTTCTCCATATGTACTACACACCATACACCATACTCCTACGCAAACTTCTCACTATAAGAAACACACTACCTTAATGCCTTCCCTAGTCTCTTCCTTCATTGATCCTAAATATTAACACTTGGATTTAACACTGTTTTTATAGGCTGCAGTCTCAACCTGAATGTCACACCCAATGCTCTCTAATCCTCCCTCTTTTACCTCTCCCTGTGCCTCCTTCCACCATCCAATTGGGTTTAGGTACACATTCTTATGTGTTCTGTAACATTCTGTACCCATCCAAGAAAGAAGCTAGTAGTGTGGAGTCCAATGAGAACGTAGAACACACATACTAATGTACACTTTAATCTATCTCCTAACAAAAATAAAAGCTAGTAAAGTTCCTGAACCACTAATAACTTAGTATCCTTTTATCTTCTGACTCTTGCACCATAACAGGGTGGTGCCCAGGGAAAGGGGAGATTCCCGGTTCCTTCCACCACCCCTAGAAAGGGTAGACCATGCAGAGGCTGCCAGGTAAAACCAAACTAGACTCATGCTGTAAAATGAGAAAAACTTCATTTCACTAATCTTATCTGGCTTCAAAAACACTAAAAACAAGTCTGACATAATAAATGTCCAGAGAGTAAAGAGCAGCTTCTCCATTCCTCCAATGTTTACCTTAAAAAACATTCCTTAAGAGTTACCAACAAATGTATAGGTAAATCCCCTGCCCACCATTATCTCACAAAAACAAATGTTCTACCCAAATTTTATTGTACCTTGGCCATTTGTCTTTCCTAGTTAATTAGTCATAAAACATCCTTTCGGCCACCTTTTTTTTTTCCCCTTGCCTAAACCCTATAAAAAGCTTAGCAATTTACCTTAAAGTTGCTACCAGCCATGCTTCTAATAGCCCGCAGTCTTTAACTGTGTCAATCTCTCTTGTTCATCCTTTCTCGCAACTCTGTGCCCAGTTCTTTACAGAACAGAGCAGCAAGAAATTAGAAAAGACTGGGAGAAGGAAGGAGGTGATCAAGAAAATGACCTGGAGAGGACATATGGAGCATAGAGACATGTGAAGATGGTATTTGTGCTTTTCAACCTTGGACTTGTACCAGGGAACATAGAAGGAGACACTTGAAAGAGACAGAGAAGTGGGTGAGAGACTGTGGGGAGGATGAAACTTGGGTTCCAATTTTGCTCTTTTCCATTCAGACTCACCTGGCCCCAGCAGCCCCTTTCCTATGGTTCCCACCAGAAGGTGCCTTAGACTTGTGGCAAACTTTCGGGGCTCAGCAGTTCTGTTCTAGGCCTAGTCTGACTCAGAATTGATCACGTTTGGGTGTTTGATTTAGAAACTGTATTCCTTCTCTTTCTCTTCTATCACACACCGATTATACTAAAGTTCTTTTTCACTGAATGTCTTATGCATTAGAGCATTTTTGTCTTGATGCAGCACATGGCAGAACCTAGTTATAACAGGCAGGTTTGGGGGTCCCATGTTATTTTTAATATTTTAATTTCAAAGACCCCTAAAGGATATTAAATATATATGTGTGTTTATTTATATAAAGTCTTTAAATCTTCCCATTCTGTTTTCATCTCATCTAAATAAGAATTTTTTTAATTATCAAAATGATTCTTAACCTGAACAAAGTTGTTTTACAAACACTATTATTTTCACAAATGCAAAGATTCTTTGTTCTGTTTTCTTAAACACCTCGAAATTTTAAACTTCTCAGAAGGAAGGAGAAAGATAAATACCAGATGGTCTCACATGTACTTACATGTGGAATACAGAGAAACAAAACAAAGGATCAGATTAAAATCAAATGAATAAAGAATCCTAGAACTGAGAGGGAGGAAGAAGGGTTAGAACAAAGAGGGGAGGGGTGGACTCCGGGGCTTGGTGGTGGGTGTGGCAAGGTAACAGCACCTGAAGGGGGAGAGCCTATACCTCTAAAACACAAACAATCTAAACAGATGGTACCTCAATTTAAAAAATCAATATTAAATTTTTCACAACAAACTTTTTAGATAATTATTGGTTACCAGAAGGGAAGAGGTAAGGGCTCATTAAACTTCATTCACTTTAGAATTGTTTAGCCTAAAGATCTTGATATTGCTAATGGAGAAACAACTGCCTATTTTAATCACATTATGAAAACACACCTTCTACTTTGTCATAGCATCCTATTCCTATCCTTCACCGCTGTTTGTTTTTTCTTCGTGTCTGGATTCTCAACCTCTAATTACAATATTTAATTACATATTTGGTGGCTAGTTAATTGGTTTATTATCTGTCTCCAATAACAGATGGTATACTCCATGCAGACACTGTAGACCAGTGATTCACAAAGCACAAAGTATACTCTGGTTGAAGGAGTGTCCAGGTATGGTGCTCAGGAGAAAAATCGAGGCTGCAGACACCTGGACAGAGTGAGTAAACTTATCGTGGAAGACAGGTAAAAGCACTTGTGGGAAAGGTGTGAATTAAAAAGAATATGAAGAACCTGAACTTAGGGTAAGGAAGCCAAGCATTTAGGCAAAGGAGAGAAGGACAGAGAAAGATAAGTCTATGGCGCCAAAAGGTGAAAGGTCTCACCGAGACTTTTGTGAGGACATTTCAGGACACTGCAGAACCTGATCGCAACTTAGACTGGTTCCCTGGTAGTAGATGCACTTAGTAAAAGTGCAAATAGGATGGGCAACAGACAGGTGATAGCTGGAAACTTTAGGTAACCGGGGTAAATGATCTGAGACCTAGGAAGTAAAAAGAATGGTCTATTCAAAAAACATGTGATTTAAATAAGCGGGGGAAGCAATCCCGGCAAGGCTGAAGCACCCCAGCTCAGAAAAGCCTGAAAAGCACTTAAAACAATCCCGCGTATAGCGAGCGCTCAATAAAGTTCCTGGTCGTTGTTGTTACTGCTTGCTAAATAAACTGTCTCCTCATTAGACAAGTGGCCCTATAAGGAGAACCCCTTGCACTCCCAGGACCCGGCACTCAAATATTTTTAAGTGCATTCTCGATATAATCTTAACTAGGATGATAGCCCCCTGCTTGTCTCTCTCCAATCCATTTTGGGTTTGTTTGTTTGTTTGTTTGTTTGTTTGTTTGTTTGTTTGTTTTTATGATAAGACGATTTTGTTATTCTCATTATGCCTTATTTCCCCGTGTTGAGACGCAAGCTTCTACACAGCACAACCTGTCTGCTCATTCCATGACACGCTCAATGTCCTGCAGAGAGAGGTTAAGTAATCATGAGACTAGTAAAGGGCCTCTCGTACTCCAAAGAGCAAGAAAGCTGACGCGGCCACTCCAAGCGCCTCGCTGCACAGTCCAGCAGCCGCCTCCCCGGTAGGGGGCGCTGCAGCCTCTTGGAAGGCGGCTGCCCGCCGCAGACCCCACCCACCGCCCCGAGTCACCTGCAGCGGCTGCACTCAGGCCTCCGTTGGGCAGGCTCCACGGGCAGCTCCCACAATCCGTCCGCACTGGCTCTGTCCGCCTCCGGTGCCAGAGCAGCCGGCGCCAGCGCTGCGCTGCTCTCTCGCCGCTCCTCCTCGTCAGGCGTCTGAGACCTAGAGGCCTCAGGCGGCTGTGCTACAGAATCTCCGGGAGTTCGCGCCTCTTTCAGCGGCTCCATGGCTGGCGCTCCGGCCTGCCTGTCACATTGATGCTCCGCTACCGCCAGGGGGCGCCACGCGCTGGAGAAACCGGCCCGCGCCGCACGGCGCCACGCACGCACGCTACGTCCGGGGGCGTGTCCCCGGAGCCCACGGTCAAGGTCCCGCCCCCCAACGGAAAGGGGACGTGTCCATTGGTCACGTAGAATGCGGAAGTAGTGTGTTAACCAGCGGTGCTGGTGAGCAGGTTTGCAGCCGGGCAGGTAAAGGGATTCCTCTTGAGAACTCCCTCGATAGCAAACGCGGAGAATAAAGTGAAATCCTGTATTTCCGCCTTAAGATGGAAATTTTAAGAGTTAGCTGCGTCTCCGCAGTGAGTGAGCGCGAAGCTTTTGCAGCAGCTTTTATACTTAGTAAAGGTTATTAAGGAGAACTACAGATTTAGAGCTGGATTCATGGCTGTTCCTTTTTCATTATGCAAAATTCTTGCTGCAGAGGATTAGGGACCCTTATCCTCTTGGTGGTTATTTCTCCCGAATATCAACCTTACTGTTTTATTCTAGAAACCGAGTTATTTGTTAAATAAGGTTTTTTAATTGTCCCAGACCTCTAACTTAGGAGGACCGACCTAGGGTACAAATCATGTTTCCTGCTTGAGAAAACATGGAAAGATTACTACAGCTCTTGAATAACAGAATTATAGCCGACTGCTTTTTAAAGCCAAATGAAGTCCACATTATAGTGAAAGGAAAATTACCCAAAATGGTAATGGCTCGTTTTTTTTTACATTTGTTAACATATTTTCTTCCAATAATTACCTATATTCAACACTTAAAGAAATAAACAGTTTAAAATCCATCTGAGTTCAGTTTTGGCATCATAGTTATCGATTACAGAACTATTAAAGGTTAACGATAAAACGGATTTACCACTCACAGTAAAAGAATAGTATGCATTTCTTAAAGTATTGATTTTTCTATTAGATTTTCAGTCAGTTTAAAATCAAGCTTTTGAGTAGAATCCAGGACTGTTGCTTTCAACTATCCGGCATTCTTTTCCTCTGCAAACACCACCAATGATTTTTTTTTTCCTTTTTTTTTTTTTTTAAATATTCAGGCAGGATGGAAAAAGGACTCTGGCAGAAACAACTTGCATTTATGGAGCTAGGGGCTTGCGAAAATCCAGAGACTATAGCAGTCCTTGCTGCTTATTTAGGCTGCAGGCCCAGTTCTTTACTAGAAATACATTCTCATGTGACCACCTATAAATTTGAACTTATGGTTTCATGATGTGAAATGTACTCAAGTCATTTACCGTCTGTACTCCCAACTATGAGGTGTGTGAGGTGACATGAATCCTAATAAGCTTGCTTTTATTTGGTCTTTAAGACCCCCTATCAGATCATTGGCCCTTTTCATCAAAGTATTAAAAAAATTTATTCCCTCCTACTCTTGCCCTGGTTCAATCCTTTATCATTAGTCAAGAATATCATAGGTATATAAGTGGCCACCTACTGCTTCCTTGTTTCTCTACAATCCATTCTCCCATAGTTAAACCAAAATCAGAAAAGTCCCTTGCAGGATACCACCATAGTTGGAGGAAAAGACATCAATTTCCCCTCTAGAAAACAAAACTCACCCAGTGTCCATATTTGTGAACTCTGACCTGAGAAGCCTGAGGGAACTTCCAGTTATTGTTTTAATAAGGTTACCAATATGGGACCGACACTGGTATCAGAATAAAGACCATCTATGACCCAACTTCTGTAAAGTAAAAGTAACAAGAAATCAAGAAGCTCCTTTAAAAAATACTTACAGTAGTCTAGAATACTAAAGTATTCATAGTTAGCAGTGCGTGAATGTTGCAAGGTAATGTATTAAGATGCTTGCTTATATTTTATCCTCCAACTCAAAATAACCAAATCATTCTGCTTCTTTGCCCAACATGGGTTTTGAAGTAGTAGAAACAAATTGGAGATGACCTCAGTAGTAATCTGACTTGTGTATGTGTATGAAACAGGCTATAGGGGGTGGATAAATGGCTTAAGGTAAAAGCAAAAAACTCTAGAGGAAAGATTTCTTGTAACCGGAAGAGAACAAAGGATAACTGAAATACCACTGTCATGGTGCTCTTAGGCATCAAATGGCGGTATGAAGGAATGACTTCAAATATGCCTACAGTGGGTAAACACTAACCCCCAGTTTTCCCAGCCTTTGAAGAGCCTGCTTTTATCAACAGAGTTCTTAGGAAAGGAAGACAGGGAAAGTAGTATCTTATAACAAATAATGATGAAAGGGCTCTGGGCCTCTAAGATACTTTGGCATGTAGCCCAACAGAATGAGGATTCAGCATTGGACAAATATTCATGTAAGTTAAATAAACATAGAACATTTCTTGCTGTATTAATTTTCTGCTCCTGCTGAACAGATTTCTACAAATCGAGTGATTTAAACAATGCACATTTAATTATCTTACAATATTACATGTCAGAAGTCTGACATTGATTTCATAGGGATAGAATCTACATATTGGCAGGCTAATTTTACGTCTTGTCCCAAATTCTTGTCCCAAATTCTCAAGTGTGAAAGTAGGGACTCAAGGTAAGATTTACTCTGTAACAAGTACACAAAAGAAGAGGCCACGTTCATTTAAAAATATATTTGCAAAATGTTTGTATATAATACAAAATATTAGCAGTGTCTTTCGTAGCAATGAACAAAATCAACTACAACCAAGAAGAGTTTTTCAAGGAAATGGAAAGTCTTTCATATTTGGAAATCTATATATGAAATTTATTCTACATTAGGTTCAGTGAGAACATTCATAAGATAATGGTAAAGAAAATGCATTAGAGGAAATAGCCATTATTGTTTTAAATAGGATAATTCACTATATTTTTATTAATTACATATTTTTTTACATCACTGCATACCCCAAATTTCTCCTTTTAGAATGTTAAGAAAGCTAGATATGGAAGGTTACAATTAGTACCTACATGGTTAAAAAAAGTGATGAAGGAATAGGAATCATTACTATCAAATTTAAAGTGAACTGTATCTGTGTTATATAAAACTTTAGCACGTTACCACCACCATTGTTTAACACTAATACTTATTTTTCTAGCAAAAGTACTTAAGCATCAAAGAAACTATACATAGCATTTCTAATAAGAGAGCCTATACTTTGTGTATGATTGGCGCGGGGGGGGGGGGTTGTTATTTTTTAAAAAAGAAAAGCATTAAGGAGTCATGCCAGCCGGCATGGTGGCTTGTGCCTGTAAGCTTCAGCCTATGAAGCAGCCAGGGCTAGGGATCGCGGTTCGAGTCCCTCCTGGGGCCTGTAGCGAGACCTAGTTCCAAAAAAATAGCAGGGTATGGTGGCACACGCCTGTAATCCCAGCTACCTGGGAAGATGAGGCTGGGGCTTGCTTGAGTCTGTGGTACCCCAGGCAACGTGAGCCTGCGGTTCCACGTGCAAAAATAGCGAGACCTAGTCTCCAAAAAAAAAAAAAAATGAGATTTTATTGAGAGGATTATTACATTTAGGAAAGGGAGCTAATAGAACTCTCTTACCAGATCTGTATGCTTCTCAAGGATTACATAAAAAACCTTTTCTTTTAAAGGAGAGCTAGTGGAATAAGACATTAGGGTGAGAAATTTTTGTACCATGAATCAAGCCTGCCTGGTGAGGGTGTTGAAGGGGGTTTGTGGGCTGTTTCAGACTCAAAGTGGGTCAAGGTTCAGGGTCTGGAGGAATGAAAGAATCTTAACCAAGGCCTGACTTAACAAGCATTTAGTTGCCGTTGACCAGTGGGTCAGAAAAGGTCCGTCAATAATTTATAAATGGGAATTTGGGGGTGTGTCTGGCCATGTAGTAGGTAAACTAGGGGTGTCCATTAGATATTCACAGGAAAGGGTGCTTCTTTGTAGCCAGTCATCTGAAGCACAAAAGCTGGGGATTGGTAGCCTTTGCTCTTTTCCAGGAGCACAAGCAGTTCAGGTAAAATTCAGCACTGTCAGTCTCTTTAGACAAGACTGCCATGTGGAACAATCAAGAGAGCATTTTATTCTTCTTCTAGATAATAATGCATGTGAAGCCATGATAATTAAGATCAATCAATGAACAAAATAAGTAACTCTCAAAGATAATGTACTACAGTGTATAGAACCTAAAACATGATTCAGAATAGTACCCATCAATAGAAAAGTCATACATTATTCAAAGTATAATGCTCGGAAGACTGGATCTTTGAATAAAAAGCCAGTTAGTGCTGCACATGCCATCAAAAACTAAAATTTAAACTTGATTTTAAAAATGATGTCATCTTTAATAAACTCAAAGAAAACATTAACTTAATACTTAGCTGATTAACCACACCAGGAAAGTCTTGATCCGCATAAAGAGAAAATGTTTGTATGATTGCCTAAGACTATAGAACATTTGTATGCTAAAATCAACATAACATAATTAAAAAACACCTAATAAAATTCCCCCACTCCCCAATCACCTATCAATAAAGACAGGAACAGTCATTTGCCTTTACCTTGGAAATGGTCATTGGTATGAGGGCAGGGAAGGCTAGAAGGGTTGTATGCTGAAGACAGACACAGTAATCAACCAGTATGTGTAGCTATGGCCATTATCAAAATGCTCTTTATAACGCCTGCAGCCTGGAGCCACACCTTCCCTACTCCTGATCAAACAATGAAGAGGTAAGTTTTATACAGAGGAAACTTTTTTAAAATAATGTTTAATTGATTGTACATATGTATTTTTCACATCGTATCTACCCCAAGGTTCTCCCACCACCTTATCTCCGGTGAACCATCTTAATCTCTTAATCCCTCCCCCAATTTTTCCCTCCTCCCCCTACGGAGGAAGCTTATCAGGACCCTGTCTCTATTTAGAGCTATCCTGATGGGTCAGTTGAGCCCTGCATTGTACTGATTATTAAATATTTGTTATTATTACCCTTGATTGTGTAGATACTGTCCCAAGCATTTTTGGTACTAGTGAAAAGAGCCATCTCTTCCTTTCCTCCCATACTCCTTCCACTGCTGACATAAATCTGTGTGAAATGAGCTTCTGCATTTGCCTCGAGCAATGATTGAAAAGATCATTAAATGAAGATATTCAACATATAGAGATTAGAATAGCACCCAATAAGACAATAATCTGTAAGAATAAATAAAAGACCAGTCAATAGGGGTGAGAAGTGGAGATAGAGTGGGAGATAAGCAAAGTTCTAGGAAGACAGATAGGAAAACCCCAAAAGTAAATGGCATCTGTGGGAATACCTACTACCCCATCAAGGTTTCCAAGGCTGATGTCTATGATCTAGGATTATGGCCATCACGTCATGTGCTAAACTATCTAAGGGGGTTTAAAAAAAAAAAATTGAAACTCCTTGAGGAGTTTCTTTCTTCTGACACCTTTCTTCTGACAGCTCCTGAAAAAAATCCTGAAAATAATCCAACAAAAGCCAGTTTTGTCTGGAAATGAAAACAGTTGGGAGAATCTCAATCCGGGAGTCACTGACTCAAACCAGTCATATAAGTGCTTTGACATGGGGTGGAGGGTGGAGGGGGATACAGACAGCTGCCTCCCCTGAGTAAAGTAGTAAAATTCTTTCAGAGGGAAGAAAAGGAAAGGATACCTGCATGTCAGCGCAGTGATAGACTTTTATGTTTGTCATTGTATTGTTTTTATTGCAGTAACAATGGTTTACATTACTGTATATGACTTGGAGGCCAAGGTTCATGCCTCATAGATTTATTTTAGAAAACCATCCCTACCACCTAAACACCCATTGATTGTTCCTTCGAAGTTGGGATGTGTAGTGACTACCAGCTGCTGTGAGAATTCTGGTACCATTTCTCGGAACTCAGATTTCAGGTATTAGAGACTGGTTTAATGGGACTGATGTATGCAGTCATAAACACAGGTTTCTATGGGATCCTGTAGTTAGCTGTGTTTAAGTTCCACATCCCTAATATCTTCTCACTTCATATTTGAGTATTCCCTTTATCATTTAGCATTCCATGATCTCTGAGTTATCATTACAGCTTTGAGCCCCAGGGAATATCTGATCAAACAAGTCATCTGTTGGAAATTCCTCATTTGTGCTAATAACTAAGTCATAAGCCCCCACTCCTAGCTATTTGTTTGTTTGTTTGTTTGTTTGTTTGTTTGTTTTTAGAGACTAGGTCTCACTATGTTGCCCGGGGTAGTCCCAAACCCACAAACCCACGGATTCAAGTGATCCCTAGTCTCAGCCTTCCCAGGTACCTGGGATTACAAGCACACGCCACCACGCCCGGCTATTTTTTTGAGACTAGGTCTCGCTATGTTGCCCGGGGTAACCTCGAACCCACGGACTTCAGTGATTCCTAGCCTCTGTTGTCTCCTAAGTAGCTAGGACTGCAGGCACAATAGCTCTCCTTTTAAACTGTTCTGTGTTTTGAAGTATAGAATCAAAGAAGAACTTTGTTTAGAAGCATGCTGGCACTTCTTTTTTTGCTCATCTTTAAATATCCTTAGGATATTTAGGGAGTCAAGGGAAAGAGGAAAAAATACCCTTGAGGAAAAAGGTTGAAAAACTCATTAACTTTTCAGGTTTTTTTAAAGTTATTGTTCCATAATCGGTATATAGAGCCAACATTCTTGAAGACAGGACAGATTTTGCTCATCTGCTTTTCTCCAAAGCTACAACCCCATGGTGAATTCCTGAAGTTACCTGTGAGGATCCTAAACTCTGGAAATATGCCTTTCACCATCCTACTAATGATGAACCCAGCAACCAAGGACAACCAAACAGTGTTAAAATTCAGCATGAGACTGAAACTGAAAGTGGGTAAAAAGAGACTTTCTGTCTTTACTTAACTGGATACAGCTATCTGCCTGCTACTCTCTACAAAGCAGGCTACACACTCTTCATTAGCATTTTCACTGATCACCTTTACCATTGATATGCAAAAGCCAGCCAGCTGCTCTCTGCTTTCAGCTCCAAAAACTGCAGAAAAAAAAAACTTTAATACACAGTTTAAACTTTCCACTCGTGGGTCCTTACCACCATC
>PVHY01024389.1:0-19698 GCA_004024945.1 Uropsilus gracilis
CTCGTTGCCCGGGGTACCACAGACTCAAGCCATCCCCAGCCTCAGCTCCCCAGGTAGCTAGGATTACAGGCGCGCGCCACCACGCCCAGCTATTTTTTTTGGAACTAGGTCTCGCTACGGGACCCAGGTGGGACTCGAACCGCGATCCCTAGCCCCGGCCGCTTCATAGGCTGAAGCTGACAGGCACAAGCCACCGTGCCTGGCCCTTAATCTTTTTTTTTTTTTTTTAAAGAGATCCAGGTATAACGTATGAAACCGTTCACCATTCCTTCTCCCCAGAGGTGTTCTTGGGCCGTGTCTCAGTAATAAGAATGCCAAAGAGTTTGAGATGCTTCTAGAAATTCCATTAGCCCCTGCCATACTTTTTGCCAGGTGCTATATAGAACGAGAATTTAAAGATTTGCCCCAGCCACTCAAACCATGTGATCTAAGTGTATATGAGAACATACCTGCCGAGAAACAGATGGCAAGTCAGAAATGCAAGTCATGGGCTTTGTAAAACTTTTTTCTCCCTCGGCCACAAAAGGAAAAGGTTAAGCGGCTTCAGCTCAGTACAGTTACAAGAAGTCCTGAGCCCTGCGTGGTGACCCGACAGCGCAGGGGGAGCATGTGGCATGGTGACCGCCTCCACTTTCGCTGATTCTGCCCATGAAGCTGGTTGGGAGGACTGCTCTGAGTGGGCATTTCCATTGACCTCGTGTAGGGGCGTATGAGATTACCTTGAAAACCAGGGCGCGGGGCACATTCTTAGAACTTTCTAGATGTCTCTTTAACCAATTCAAAAATAACACTGAAGGAATTACGAATTTTTCAAAAGAGCAGATGGATGATGGCACTGATTTCCAAGGATACTGAAGCGCTACTTTCGCTTATTTCTTTGGAGCAGTAATTACAAAGTGGACTGTGCGTGTCACAAGGGGAACCGGAATTGCCCTATTCAAAAAAGGAATCCCAATGCCACAGAAGCACCGCTCCCCCCTCCACCCAGCCTGCCCACCATCGGAGCAGAGACCAGGCGCAGAAAAGCTCGGCGGAAAGAGCTAGAGCTGGAGCAGCAGAGTGAGGCTGTGGAAGAGGAGAACAGCCGCCCGCCGGAACACGTTCCTGAGAAAGCTGCTGTGTCCAGTGACAATGAGGTAACCTCCTGACCAGAGACCCTTCCTGTACCGTTCCTCTGCCCAGAACAGGTGGAGCCCAGGCTGCCATGCGCTCCCTGTAGGGAGTCTCTGCCAGCACTCACTGCCCTGCACGCCAAGGTGGGGCCGCCTCCATGCGTCCTCTCTTTGTCCCCACGCTGTCAGGACCATCCTTGGGGCTGCGTCCCCATGTTTCAGTTCAGAGAATGGGTCTGTCATGTGTTGACCTTGGCCCCCACATGAATAGTGCTAATGAAGCACTGAAACATTATTTCTAGAGAGGGCACCTACCTTGGGGGTCTGGGGGGGCGGGGGAGACGGGGAAACCACAAGTAGACTTTGCTAGAACTTAGCAGTGGAGCGCTATCGTGCCTCTCTGTCCTGCAGGAAATAGACAATCCAGAGGAGAAAGCAGAAGAGGAGAAAGAAGAGGTTACAGATGAGCAGGAGAGCCCGGCCCATAGCAGGAGGGTGGGTACCACCACACAGCCTGTGTCTGCGGCCCGCGCGCCCTTGTCACCTGCGTTTGTGCCGCTTCGTGTCTCTGATGGGCTGCTGGCTCACCACCGGCAGGTGAAGGTTGGGCTTTTGGTATAAAGTAGGTTGCTCTGTGTCGCTGCTGCTTTTCACACAGATGCGTGGCAGTCACCCATGACTCGTGCCCATAGTCCCGCAAGGCATCTCACTAACAGCCTGGCCTCACAACGGCTGCCCAGTCACAGCCAGGGACGCTGGGGCTGTGCACCTGACTTCTTAAGGAACTTAAGTGTCCCCTGAGCATTGATACTTAATAAACCACACACTTAGTCATAAGGATTCAAAAATCCTACTGTTCTGGCGAAACCAACTCTCTTTTATTTCTGTCCCGAGAAGAACTTGAAGAAAATCTACCTAGGTTTAAACTTGGAAAGTGTAGAGGAAGATTGGCCTAATGGCTGTTTTCACCTTGTACGTTAAAAGGCCTGATCTAGCCGTGTCTTCTTTCCCTGCTATTCAGCATCTGAACCGCTTTTCTGCTTGTGTTCTCCAAGATAGCCATGTTGTCTCGCTTGCATTGCAGTTCCTGTCTGTGTCTAAGAATTTCCACTGGTAACGTTTGTAAAATGTCATTCCCCGCTAATGCTTGCTTTCAGACTCGGGAAGACAGGAAGGTCGAAGCCATCATGCATGCTTTTGAGAATTTAGAGAAAAGAAAGAAACGGCGGGATCAGTCCTTGGAACAGAGCAGCTCTGAAGCAGAGATTACTCCCGCCACCTCAGAGACTCCTGTGGCAGAGGAGACAAAATCTGAAGCCCCTGACCCCGAAGCTAACAACCCTGCCTCAAACGTTGCCATCCCAAGCACCCCCCAGAGTGTCGGCGTGAACACTCGGAGATCTTCCCAGGCGGGGGTGAGAGGCGGGCACCCGGGCGGGGCCACCTTCTTGGGCACACTCAGGCATCTGTCCTTAGTCTCGCCTCACAACTGTAGCTAATCAGCCCGTCTGAGGGAAAGCCACTGCTATCGACTGAATAGTGGGCTCAGGAAGACGGACTCTGAGCTCGGTGCTGCTGTGCTGTAATGGAACTTAATATCTTGTCTGCCTGATGAAAATCATTTGATTTCTCTCCTGACCCTTCCGTGTAGCATGTGTGTTTGCCGGACTTTTCATAAGGTCCTAGATTCTTCTTCCTCTCCCCTCCCTCACCACAAATTCTCAGATTTATTCCAGGAAAGAAACAAAGGGGAGAAATATCTTCCCTGAATAACCCTAGTATTAGGCGGCTGCTTTCAGCTAACATTTGACCTGTTTCAGTCGTGCATATCGGAAAAGGCAAAAACTACCCACATCTACCTATACGTGCCTCAGCTGGATTCAGTGTTGACGCTTTTGTGAAGCGTTTGGCCCGGGAGCATCCGGGTGCTGAGGTTGAATAGGGAACGGGACAGGGTGTTGGTGGATGAGAGGGTCTGGCTAAGCGCTTCCCTCTGCTGTGGTTACAGGATGTCACGGTGGAAAAACCTGTCCCAAAACAGCCTTCAGCGAAGCCTTCTAGACCCCGACCGAAGAGTCGGATCTCCCGGTACCGGACCAGCTCAGCCCAAAGACTGAAGCGGCAGAAGCAGGCCAGCGCGCAGCAGGCGGAGCTGTCACAAGCCACCTTGGAGGACGGAGGGAGTGGCGCCTTGGTCGCTGCTGTCGACGCCGGAAACACAGACAGCACAGGAGAGAACAGGCAGATCACGGGGTCGGACCCAGCCGTGGCCTCGGTGGCTGGACCGCACGTCAACCGCGCTGCATCTAAGTACCCCAAAACCAAAAAGGTAAAGCTGCAGGCAGGCGTCTCCTTGTGTCCTGGTGGGGGGAGGGGGGAACCTGTGGCCCCAGAAAGAAACAATCTAAATTCTGTTGAGCTGAGAGTTCTACATAGCGTGCCTTGCCGGCAAGGCTCGGTCAGGCCTTCTCAGCCCTTTCCTTCGTCCCCTCGCTCTGAGGCAGAGCTCAGATGATGCTGGCGGGGGTCACTCTCGGGGACACCAGGGCCAAAGAAGATAGCCTTGTGTTCCGAAGGCCCAGTTCACGCGCAGCAGCCTCTGCGCCTCCCTCTGTCCTAGTTTCTAGAGGAGGCTGGTCTTGGAGCTGCGCTGCTGTCTCGACTCCCGCATCTGCAGCGCCAACGAATGATCTCTTTTACCTCAGTATCTAGTTACAGAGTGGCTGAACGACAAGGCCGAGAAGCAAGAGTGCCCCGTCGAGTGCCCTTTGCGCATCACCACGGACCCAACCGTGCTGGCCACGACCCTGAACATGCTGCCCGGTCTTGTCCATTCCCCGTTGATTTGCACCACCCCCAAACACTACATCCGCTTTGGCTCTCCTTTTATCCCTGAGAGGCGGCGGAGGCCCCTGCTGCCTGACGGCACATTCAGCTCCTGTAAAAAGGTAGGTCTGTGCATGGTGGCTGTTCTCTCTGCCTCCTCGGCGCCTGGCCTGCAGGGCCCCACCTCGGGCACCTTTGTGAGTGCCGGCCAATGTCTTCGGCGGCCCCTGGGCCGCTGCTGCGCGAGCGGCCGGTGTGCTCCGTGTGTGCTCTGTGGTGCTGGTGAGCGCTGCTGGCGTGATGGTCCCTGGGGGCTCCTGGGACACCGTGGCTCAAGTAAGAGGTGGAGCTGCTGTGTTTCGCATTAATTCACAATAATCGCTTGAATGAAAATAGAGGGAAAAGTCCTTCTGTAGCTGGCACAGTTCCTGACTGAAGTGATGAGCTGGACCGTGTGCTCCCCAGTGAGCATAGACCCTTCTCTCCCCCCGCCCCTGTCACATGCTCAGTGTGGGCCTAGCGGCAGTCTTGTCTGATGGCTGTTTGGGGAGCGCTCCTTCAGAATCCCCAGTAGCCCGGCATGTTTTCCGAAGGTGTCTCTTGGGAGTCGATCTCCAGCCTGGATGCCGCTCCGTGTGTCTTAAAGCACAGAGCTCCTCTTCGTCTGTCTTCCTTTGGCTGCTCTGTTCGGGCGCAGCCTTCGCTCTCCCCGCGGTCGGGGCTCGCGCTGCTTTCCGTGTCGGCTGTTGGCCTCCTCTGACCATCTCGGGCCTGCGGTGCTGCCTGTGGCCATTGTGTGAAGTCTCCGCTCCAGTATCTTTGCTGGCTGCTCCAGACTTGAAACTTTTCTTACCCCCAGGAGTAAACGGAGGGGCCAGGCGGGTGGGGGGGGTGTGCTCTGGGTGAGGGGAGCACCTCGGGGTGAGCAGTGTTTGCTGGAGAAAGTCTTGCCCTGACTGCACCTCTTGCCTAAGGGCTGAGTGACCTGGGGGTCTGCTTTGGTGAAAGTCCAGATAGAGAAGCTCTTAAGGAGGAATTTGGCCTCGAGGGCCAGAAGGTCTACAGGGAACGTGGCAGCCTGAGTGGCGTCCGGGTGTCGGAAATAAAAGCAGCAGCGACTTTATTAGGAAAAGTGTTAAGACGCAGCGTTGCCTAAGCCATAAAGGAGGGTTGGGTTTCTGCAGCTACTTTCTTACAGGAAGTTACAGATCAAAAGGTTGTCCCGTCATCGGCGTCACGAGGAGCCATGTTCTCTAGCAACTGGGGAGCTGCATTGCTCTGCTTGCCTTGCTAGCTCATCTTCCTCTTTGGGTTAGCTTCGTTCCCTCATTCAGAGGAACAGCTCAGATACGCTGAGCTTAGCTTCAGCATAGTGCTGACCGTGGGGAAGCTTTTCCGTGCGCTTTGTACTTCGGAGGGAGCGAGGCAAGAGATGGTTCCTAAGTGGAGGGAGGAAACGCTTGCTCTGTCTGGGGCGGGAAGGAGCTCTTGGTGCCTCGAGCTGTCGTGGTTCCTGCAGTGTCTGGGCCAGCCAGAGAGAAGTCTCCTGTGCTGGTCTTCTGTGAGGGGTGGCCCGTTACTTCGTGCCGACGGCTAGTGAGAGCTGAACTGTGCACGATCTGGACTAGCCTTCTAGACACCATCCACATGCCAGGAGTCAGACTTGGGCATCACTATCGCTTGCTATCCCAGTCGGCCGTGTCGTGTGAAAGCCAGAGCGTGTGGGTGTAGGACGGCACGTCTGCAAGCAGGTCCGTTCTCAGAGCTCTCTTCACCTGGCTCACCATGTCTGCGGCTCACCTTCCCCAGCCAGGTGGCGTCTCCTGCCGCCCAGGCCGTGTTCCACTGTGCGGGCGCCGAAGCCGAAGCTCTTGGTTTGTTCAGGTCTGTCGGAATGGGCTGTTTCCTAAGAATTAAGTTATATTTTGTGTTTAGTTTAGCTAATACTGACTTTTAATGTGTTGACGTATCCAGGTCTTATTACAAAGCAAAAATACCTCAGCATTAATTAAACTGGGTCTTTTATCTGGAAATTAAACTTTGCTTTCTCTGGGGAGGGGGGGCGGGCTAGAGAAGCGTTGTCTTTAGATTGGTTAGAATGGTTCCTCTAGTACAGGACCCTGAGGCCATTACCTCTATCAAACAGAACTGGGGTCTGTTAGGGAAAATCCCTCTGAGGAGGGTCTGAGTGTCTCAGGTGGACGAGAAAAACCATCTTTGGTGGGTGAGTTCGAAGAGCGTCTTCTCCCGCGTGGCCTGCGTGCATCGTTTCTGATGCAGAGGCCTCACGAGTTAGAAGCAGCGTGAAGTCTTAACGTGTGTTGGCTTACCCTGGATTCTTGTCCCTGAAGTTTCAAACTTAATAGGTTCTTTAAAGATGTTGTTTTATAGCTTTTGTTGCTCTTGCATCACTTCTTATTTTAAAGTGGAAGCACCTGAGGGTGGGCTCGCCTTTCCTGGCCCCCTCTCCTCCCCTCAGCCTGCCTGGCAGACATGATGCAGGTCATCTGCTGTCTTGGCGCCTCCATCTGCCTCTCAGCAGATCTTCCCTAGCTCTTCCAGACTTAGAGTTTCTCTGTACCCCCAGGAGCAGATAATGTTTCTTTTGAGGAAAGGTGTCTCCAGATTTCTTAGAAGACTGTTCTGTTAAACATTTCTGTTGCCCAGCTCAGATCTTGCTTTAAAAAAAAAAAAAAGTTAATAGTTTCCCAAAGGGGAGAAATGTTCTTTTTAGAACATAGCTATGTGGTTATCTTATGTAGCTAGCACTGGGGTTTAGGGAAGCGCATGAAGTTGAAACTTACTGTATTTTCCAGGTGGTCATTGGAACTGTTAGATATAAACAACTGTGTTGCTTTCTGAAGAGCCCCGAAACAACTGAAGAAATTCAGTAGGGCCAGGAAGAATGGGTTTGGTCGTGTGTGTGCTGTTACCTGATCGCCCCAGCAGGGTCTTACTCTTTAAAATGTCCCTGCCCTAAGTTTTATTTTCCTTTTCTGGAGTCGTCAGATCCAGAATGTACGTTGTCTGAGGGGTGCATCTCCTGGGCACTTGGTAGTATGAGAGGTCAGCTTCTCCTGAAGGAGGGCAGTGGTCCCCAGTGAGTGCTGTTGTCTGTTCCGGAGAGGAATCTGTAACGGAGGATGTTTCGCCCACTTTGTCCTCCTCGACCTAATTTCCCCATCTGTACAAAGAATGCTTTGGACAAGGTGACCTCAAGGTCGCTTCTGAGGCGTCAGGGGCCGTGGTGCTGGCAGCCCGTCTTTGCATCAGTACCTGAGAGGGGGTTCATCCTTGGTCTCGGGTTTGCTTCCAGAGACCTGGTCGGACCCAAGATGCTGATGTGACTCAGCTGACCTTGAGAGTTCCTTTTCATAGACTTATTCGTTCTTCACCGCTCATGGTTCGTTTCGCTTCTGCTTTCATGTGGCAGTCCAGTCACAGGACGGGGCTGTTTTTCTTGGTGAAATCTTCCTCATATAATTTCCTGAGAAATAATCACTTTCTGTATTTCTAGGAGGGTAAACCTATCAGAATTTCTCTCTTCAGTAAAGAACATTCTTTTCTTACCTCTGATACTGGTTCTCTAGAGCCGGAACATTATAATCACCTTTGCTTCTCCTCTTGGGGGTCAGGTAGGGTCTGACTCAGAAATGGGTGTTTATCAGAATTCGATCTGTCTTGGGTCAGGCAGGAGCCCCGTGGTGAGCAGCCTGCAGCTGTGTAGCTTGGGAGAATTCAGCCGCAGGGAAGCCACATTCTCTTCCACAGGCTGCATCATCTTTTATCTTAGTCTGGGCAGACTCGCTCTTGGGCCTACGTTGCTGCGTATTACTCCAGCTTCCGACATTCGCCGTGAAGTAGAATAGAAGGCAACTGCTTTGTGGTCTCCCGGCTAGTCACTTTCTGGCTGTGGCAGGTCGTTTATTCTGGTGACGCGCGTTACTCCCGCGGACGGCTGCCTCGCCAAGAGCTGGCCTGTTGGACGTGCTGGGTGCCTGTGAGGAGGTGCTGAGGAGGCAGGAGACTCCTGCCCGCCTGGGCCTGGAGTCTGTTCTCTGGCCCCTGCAGGTGCCTCCCGTGCAGGGCAGGCAGCGCTTCTGAAATCTGTCTTCCTTCCGCGTCCTTGCTTCGTGGAGTAGTCCTAGCCTCTGTGGCTGGTCTCTGAAATAGGAAGAGTTCTTCCTCTCTTCTACTCGTCTTCCCCATTCCAAGAAGTCTAAAAAGTTACAGAGGAATCCTTTTTTCTTGGTTTTGGTGTTTGGATGGGTTCTCATTGTGTGCCATTCAGGTTTACTCAGTTTTGCCCAGTAGGAGGCGGCGAGGAGGTACTAGTCCCCCAGGTGGAAGCACCGGGAGCGTTTCTTGGCCCCCGGCCCGAGTGAGTGTGCTGGACTGCTTCTCGACCCGCCGGTGTCTCAGACCTGACTGATGCCTGTGCAGGAACTGTGCTCGCTGTGCTAAGCAGCTTTCAGCGCTATTTGATAATTCTGGTTCTTTTCCTATTCCAGCGCTGGATAAAGCAAGCCTTGGAAGAAGGTATGACTCAAACATCTTCTGTACCCCAAGAGACTAGAACTCAGCAACTATACCAAAGTAACGACAATAGTAACTCTTCTAGCATCTGCAAAGACAATGCAGGTATGTATCTCAGATCTTCCTGAATCTTTGAGCAATGAATATGCAGTTCCTTGTGAAAATTTCTGTACGAGTGCTTTAAAAGTCTGATACAAAGAAGAAATAGCTTTGTTCTCTAAATAGTTACTTTACATCTGTCTTTACAGAGGAAGAGAGAGATCTCAAGTCAGGGATCAGTTTTCCCAGGACGACAGAGAACGAACTAGACAGTGTACAGATAACAGCAGAAAAGGTTATGAAAAGGTTAGATACGTTTTAAGTAGTAAGTTTAGGAATTCGGTATTTGTACTTGTAAGAGGGACAATGAGGAAGGTGTGGGGCATTAGTACTCAGGAAGGAATCACAATTGTAGGTGATGGGTTGGGTAGGGCTTGGGTGCTGGGGGAAGATGATGCTGTAAACTGGAAATTATTATGAATTCGTTGTTTTCAAAAGAACTTGTGCGTTTACAGTGAAATTTTTTAAGAAGACGCGACCTTGTACCTATTTAAAGTCCTCATGAGTTTTTAAACTGGAGGGCCATAAAAAAGCATCCGGTACAGTTTACCAGGATTTTACTTGAACCTCATTTGAAAGCGATGGTGCCTGGGCTTGTGTCACCGACGTGACTGCTCTGGGACAGCCGGCGTGCCTCAGTTTCTCCTGTAGTGTCAGCTTCGTCTGCAAGTCCTCTGTCCTGTAGTCTCAGAAACAACATTGTGAATTTCACGGTCAAAGCAGAAATAACAATTATATACTGAAAGTCTTGGGTATGATAGTGAACGTGATAATATATCAGATTTTCATAAAAACCACTTCACTCTTCCTATTTATTGACTTTCAGTGTAAAAATGAACTTGAATACAATACATTTATATTAGTAATAACTGCTTATGATTAAAATTCTTTGTAATACTGTAATGGGGAAGAGGCTACTAAAATTTTCTTTTCCTCTCAAGTTACTGGCTTCATTTTTTTCTTTGTCTCTAAACTGGCTTATATCTTAGAAAGAATTCATGTATGAGTCCAAGGTAATAAAATTCCATTGTAGAACATCTGGCAGATAAACAACTTCCATACGCTTAAGATATCTCACCTACCTCAAAGATGAGGGAGATTGACTCAAACCAATTGAATATAAAGAAATTTGGTGCCCGATTTCCAATTGACTAGTCATCAGTTGAGAATATAACCTAACTGGAACCTTCTAGCACATGCTCACACACGTGTGTGTTAGTCTGTGTGTGTAGATACTAGAGGTCAAGAATAGGAGGTTGTACGGGCTGTTCATGTTTTGACTGGCAACGTCGCAGGAAAAGTGCCTGTTACTGCATGCCCCTGGTTGGGATGGAATCAGGCTTGTTAGTCACCAGCATTGCTGCAAGGCTGCTGAACCTCTGCCCTCATCTCTAGCAGCCGCCATCCTCTAACGGTGAGACGCGTTCAGAGCGCACACCTTGCCCCTAAGGACAGCTTGGGCAGGAGGGAGCCAGGCGGTGCTCACCTAAGTGATGCTGTATGTAGCTGCAAGTGTGTGTTGATCCTGACCCGTTGTCCTGAGGAGGCCGTGTCGTTCGGGAAGGGAGGAGAGCGCCGGAGCGGTGTGGTTGAGTCCGAGACCGACCCTCCGCTGCCTTCCTTCACTGGCTGGCTGGTGTGGGCAGGTGCTATGCCCCTTGGAGCCTGAGTGTAAACCGAGAGCTGGCGGAGCTGGCTGGGGCAGCTTTGGGTGTGCGTATGGAGTGGGCGGTGCTCGCGTGGGCTGGCAGCCTCTGCTGCAGCCATGGAGGCCGTTCTTCTGCACCAAATGCTACTTGCAGGTCATCTGCGGAGTATTTGCAGGAAGTAGCTAGTAGAGTACAGTGACGTCTCCGCAAGCTGGAGTCTGACGTCGTACAGAAATGCGTTGCTGTTGAGGCAGGGGCGAGACATCAAGTCCTGTCCACTGCTTAACCAGCAATGTGGAGCGAGCCCAGGAGACCCTCAAGAGCTGACTGGAAGACTTAGACTCAGTTGTTGCTCAGTAACATGAACATAAATAAATGTACGTAGTAGAAATTAATGCCATTTACATTCTGTAGGAAATGAAGTTTTCATTCTTAAACTTAAAGCTAAGACGTTGCTTAGGGTTAGTTAGCCTTAGTAGAGCAAGCTACCACGGAAAGCGTTAGTCTTGAGAAGTGAGAACAATGAGCATATTTAGTGGAAAGAATAAATACAGTCTCACTTCCTCTTTCCCGCCTGCCTTGTCGTAGAGTCCCGAGTTCCCATCACACTAATTTGTTTCAGGAATTTGATAAAATACTCTGAAGTTGACCTTGAGAAAAAACAAAAAGGCTTGTAAAAAAGTTACAGGTGACGAGGATGCACTTTGCCTAGAAGTGTAAGACTAGCTTCCAGGTGAAGTTAGAGGCCAGCAGTTGAGTTAGTGCTGGTGGAAGTGGATGTGTGTGTATGTGTGGAACAGAATGTCCACACTGCACACCCAATAAAATGAAAGGTTTGGTGAATTGTACTAAATTTTTTACGTAGTTGGGAAATTGAAAATAACTACTACATCGTCCCCAAAGCAAATTCTAGGCACATTCAGGTACATATTTTTTAGAACCAAACTAAACAGTGTTTTTGTGCCTCTTGTCTCATATACTGAGAGAAGAGACCTACCTTTAAAATAACAGAGAGTTCCCTATTAGTAGAGTGACGTGTAGGATTTAACATCTGTGTTAAACTTCTTTGTATTTTTTAACCTAATGTTCTCTGCATATAGAAGGTATGGACCAAAATTCAGATGTGCAAGTATCATTCATATAGATTCATTTAGAAGTATTCTTAGAATAAACAACATTAAAAAGCAAGCAATAGGCCGGGCACGGTGGCTCGTGCTTGTAAGCTTCAGCCTATGAAGCGGCCGGGGCTAGGGATCGCGGTTCGAGTCCCTCCTGGGACCCGTAGCGAGACCTAGTCCCAAAAAAATAGCTGGGCGTGGTGGCGTGCGCCTGTCATCCCACCTACCTGGGAAGCTGAGGCTGGGGATGGCTTGAGTCCGTGGTACCCCGGGCAACAAGAGCCTGCGGTTCCACGGGCAAAAATAGCAAGACCTAGTCTCAAAAAAAGAAAGAAAAAAAAAAAAGCAAGCAATTTCTGGCAATAATAAAGGAATGGAAGAGTTTGTAGTTTGCTATGTGCACCTGTTTTTAACAGAACATTATATGATATCACTGGAAATTTTAAACTTTACAGCGTAGGACAGCTTTTGAATTAAATTTCAACAATCTGAATCTTAAGTCTATAATGACATTGAAAGAATAGTATACATGACAAAATCAAATTTCCCCTGGGAATAGAAGAGTGGTTCGGTATTTGTGAATGTAAGGCCAAGTGGAGAAGGGGGAGTAACCTCTGATGGGGGTTATACGTGAAGGCAGAGTGCAGCTGGTCATGCTGTGGGGCTCCACACATTACAGAGGATTTAGCTCCGCACTGATGCAGGTTCAGGCCGATGTTGGTGTTTCGTTGGCAGCGGCAATGTTGCGGTGATCCCTCTGCTTCTTAATGGGAGCTGGTCTGCTCTCACAACCAGTGTTGGAGCAAGTGAAATACTGCTGGTGTCAGTATTGAGGCCGTGTTGGACAGCGGGTGGTCATTCTTAAGTGACCCAGTGTGTGCAGGATCAAGTGGAACAAATGTCATCGCAGAACAACATAGAAGTTGTGCTTCTGTAAGTAGTGAAGATGTTGGTTGGGGAGTAGGTGCTGTTTTACACAGCGTCTATCTTGTTCAAAATAACCAAGAGGATGGTTTGTTTCTTGCAGTAAAATGTGTCCTAACTGCATTAAAATATAATTTTTTTTTAAGTATGGAAGCAGAGAAAGCAAGCCACTATTCCTACAGTCTTGAGATGACAAGTGTTCATGCTGTTGGGAAAAAAAAATTAAGGAAATGATTGGTACATTTGACTAAATCATAGAACACTGTACACCAAAAATAGTCTTAAAAGTAAAAGTCAGGTAGCAAACTGCAAATATAATTGTAGCACTTTTAGTGCACAGTCAGCATTTTTATTGTTTAATAAAAGAATATTTACAAGTAAGAGCAACTTTGACCCCCGAGCAGAAAACAAGACAGTGTACAGGACGGTAGAAAGCTCCTAAATCAGTGGAAATAGTCTTCTAGCTCAATCTCACACCAAACGTTGGTCCTGAAAGTGCAGGTGTCTGAATGGCAAGATTACTGGTCATTGACATACTCACCCCCAAAAAAAACTTGGGGGGGGGGGAGTGCTTAATGGTTATATTTTGATAATATGAATTTTCACTCTACTCATTGTCACGAAGGTCTTTACTGTAGATTTTTGAGTGAAAATAAGAGATCGTTGAGCAGTGTGATCGTAGACAAGGTGATCGTGTGGACCACCTCTCAGGAGGTCTAGGTGGAAATACACTGCATGTTTACATGCATTCATTTGCGATGTGGTTTTAAGTTGAGTGAGTGTATGCTCAGATATGTGGGTGTTCGTGTAATCGCGGGACTTGCTTGAGTAAAGGTGAAAAAATCATTAAAGATAGATAGATTTAACCACAAACAATTTGAACACTGTATGACTCAAGAAAAGCAAAATCAAATGTGAAGATTTGGTTTTTGTTTTAATCTGTAAACTTAGTGCTATTAGGGGAAAAAAAGAAGTCAATGACACTGACCTATGAACTCCCTTCAGGTCTATTTTGTTGAAAACGAGGTCATGGGTGCTCTGTAAACAGGTCTTCAGTGAATTACGGGTAGGAGAAATTCATCTCTTTCTAGTTTTTCTACAGTGGGCATCACCACTTACTGCCTTTAGTAGTTACCGCCTCGGACCAAAGATTTGCTGTTTAAGACTCTAGAAATACATGCGGTACTCGTAAGTGCACGTCATGAATTTATCTTTGTCTCATATACCTAGGCACTGTTCAAAAGGAAGGAAGGGAAATAAGGAAATTTAGTATCTGGAACAAAGGAAAACAGGAACACACTGCCTATCTAGGAAATTTTTACCTTCATAGTTATTAAAAAGGAAAATAAATCTTTGATAGTTTTTATTCTTGTTTTTCCTTTTCCATTTCAGCATCCACCATCCTGGGTTAGTGCCCTGTAATCTTTTATGTTACCTGCTCCCTTCCGATTATTTCCCCATATCCAGTCTTCTCTCACCCCTGCCGCCAGCCCGGTCTTCTAGAAGCCTTGTGGTCAGATCATGGTCTCCCATCCGAAACTCTTCCTCAGAGACTCAGGATAATGTCACCCTCCCAGCAGCTCTGGGAGGAGATACGATTTAACTCGGTAGTTATGCGAGTAGATGGAAAATGCACTGCGTAGTCTTCATTGCTACACATAAATCCCCGTCTTTAAAATGGGAGGGTGATAATACCCCACTGAACCTGCAGGGCCATTGGAATTCCGTCAGGTCACCCACATGAACAGGGGGTGCAGCACCCACTCGGAGTGCCTTCAGGGTGTGCTTATTTTTGCAGACATAAATGTACATTAAACCTTTATGTTTTCTGTTACATCTTACTGTAGCCCCTTTAAGTAGAATATATGATGAAATTTTTTCTTCATATGCTTAATTCAGTGGTTTCCATGTAGCAGGTATTAAATCATTAGGTGTCCTTTGGCAGTAGTAAGTGAATGAAAGTAACGTTTCTCATCTGAGAAAGTGCAATCTAGTCTCTAGTCTGAGTGAGCACTAAAGGGGAATTGTAAGTGGTGTTAAATGGACCTAAGAAGTAGAGAGGGTAGGGGCATTCCCGTGAGGTAAAGAGGGCCACCTTAGTTTTTGTAAATGGTTCCGAGAAGTTTTTATTGAAATCATTTTACAATTTGAAGTACTTTAAAGCTAGTGGCTAGACAGAGGCCACATAGGGGTGTGTCACTTTCCTGCTCTGGCAGGACCTTGTAGAATGAGCTGTAACAGCAGAGATGGGGGGAGGGTGGGGTTGGAGTCTTGAACCTCATCGTCTACCAGAGGATGGTTCTCACAAAGTGGTACAGATTTGAAAGTTTTTGGAAACGCAGTGTTTCCCCCAAAAAATAATTTATTCTACTGAAGAGATTAAATTGGATGAGTCGTTAGATTTATGTTACGTTTCTCTGGGAACGGAACATTTTGGGGTTTTTTGTTTTGTTTTAATTGTGTGTGACGGTTAAAGTGTTTGGTTTAATTGCAAGTGGTGATGGTGGGATGAGGCAGAAGGAGGGTTAAGAGATTTTGTGGGTGAGAGATTAGGGACTGACTGCAGAGCCTCCCTTAAGCTGTATTTCAGCTTCTCATCCAAGCTGTGTCTTCCAGATTTACTGAGCCCCTTGAAGAAATGGAAGTCTCGCTACCTGATGGAGCAGAATGTCACCAAGTTGCTGCGGCCTCTTTCTCCAGTCACACCACCCCCTCCGAATCCAGACTCCAAGAGCCCCCAGCTGATCACACCTGGCCCATCCCACCCAGGCGAAGAGGAGTGTCGGAATGGCTACAGCCTCTTGTTCTCACCAATCACGTCGCTTACTACTGCTAGTCGCTGCAATACTCCTCTGCAGTTTGAGGTGATTTGGGTTTGGTGTTGGGGAATGCTGGATAAGAGAGCATCATTTGTACCTCCTCATTCCAAGTATAACAACATTCCAGATGTGCCTTTACCATGCCCTTCCCACCTCAGCAAGAGAATGGGAAACCTCAGGGTCAGCGTGACCTGTTGTTACCTGGCAGCCTCTCGTCATGGCTGACCCCATACTTCCCGAACACATCGTAGGGGCAGTGCTGCCACAGGTGACACAGCTTTCCTGTCTTTGCATGCAGGCCACCAGTCACCATGACCTCAGGTAGTGAGCGTGCTAGATCTCTGTCTTGATCTTTGGTTTAAAAGACTTCGAAGCTGCCTGGTCACCACTAGCGACACCAGCCTGAGTGTCAGAGCCTACTGAGAGGGTGTGTCTGTTTCTCGGCCTCTGAGGCAGTGTAGTGTCTTTTCCCCGGTTTCGTATTTTCTTTGTGACCTCTGCCCAGGGATGCAGCCGCATCGGGGTGGGGTCCCTGGGGCACCTGAGGGCTCCAAGTTCTCTCTCTCTCCCTCTGTTATCTGTGTGAGGAGTGAGCTGTGGGAGGAGGCTGGCAGTGTACGTTCTAAGAGACAGACTAATCACATGTGCACTCTGGATGAAGTCAGAGGGTTCATCTCAGCTGTTTCCTAAAGTAATTCTGAATCACTTTAGCATGCAAGTTGGGGTGACAGTGGGGCCTATTACCAAATAGATTTTAAACACTCATTTATTGCATGTTGCTTTGATTTGTAATCAAATTAAACAAACACCATCCTGTCCTGTGAGGGAAAATGTTTCTGATCATTAAGTACGCTCAACTCCGCTCCGAGCTGGCACTTCTCCAGGTGTGCTCTTGGCTCAAGGTGAACAGGTAGCTGCGCTTACACCTGCACTAGACAACAGTGCTGGCTTGCAGGGCAGACCTTCTGGGGAAAGGACTGACCTCCTGTGACCTTCCCAGAGGCCCTGTGGAACTCTTCTGAGGCAGCTGGTCTGGGCCTTACTAGCTTTTCTTGGTCTCGCTGCAGCTGCATTTAGAGTTTAGGGTAAGATTTTGTGAGAGAACATTCTCCCCGGAGCCGGAGTACAGTAGGTGATAGGAATAGGGTTTCATGCGTGACAGATAAACGTGAGGTGAGAGAAATCAGAAGGTAAGTGACCCTTCCAAAACACCCAAATGTAGGCCTTGGTGCATGTCCTGCCATGCCAAGTGCAAGATTCTCTTGTTTATTATAAGAAAGGGGGAAAAGGGCGGATTACCCTGTTGTGATGAGTAGTCCATTAGGAGAGCAGAGAGAGCCTGCACCGCCTGCCAAGCCCCTCTGCCCTCACTCACCCTCTGGCTGAGGCGGCGCGGCCTTCCCGTCCGTAGACCGGGCGCACCGTCCGGCTAGGCCCTCTGCTCGCCGTGCCTCGCCCTGTGTTTCGGGTTCGGGCGAGTGAGCCTTTTCCCACCCAGACTGTGACGCGGGCATCAGAAAGGTGTCGCTAGTGAAGATCAGCTCCAGTGGGGAGAATGGTTTTGGAGAGGAACAACTGAAGCCTTTCCAGGCTAAGAGTGCAGAGTCTCTCCGGGGCCCAGGGAAGAGGCCAAGGCGGCTGCAGGTGCAGAGTGCGATGCAGAGGAGGGGGCAGCAGACGGGCTCTTCGGCCGTCCGACCTCCTGTCTTCCTGCTCGTGTCCTGCACGCGCCCCTCTCCACCAGAGAACACTGACAGGCAGCACCCGGCCGGGTGGCCCGGATCTCCAGTTAGACTAGGAACCAACCCATCCACCCACCCCCCGACCTTATGCCTGCGCCCTGCTCCTCTTCACAGCCACTGCCATCGTTCTCGGCCCTGTCTCCCTTGGTTTCCTGGGGTCAGCTCGCAGTTGGCTCTGCAAGTGCTAATGCAGGCGGCAGCCAGCGTTGGGGCGCAGGGTCTCCAGGTGCCCCCACCCCCAAAATACAGTGGAATTTAGCCGCACATCTGGGGTGGGGGAGACCTAGCCCCAATCAGATTATGCCAAGAGCCATCCTGCCTGTGCGCCGGAGAGCCCAGGGAGCCGTGGTCCTGGGTCTGAGGCACAAGGTGCAGAGTGAAGGGGAGCGGTTGCAGGGGCGGGGATGGTGATAGGGCGCCCATCAGCTGGACGCATCTGAAGCAGGAGGACTAGAACAGTGTTGGGTCTCACTAATCTCACACCTCTGACACCCGCTTGAGATGTTCACTCACAGCATGACGCGCGATAACCAGCTTTCCCGCGAATGCTTTCCGAGACCCCTGCGAGCATTTTAATACGTCATCCTGTCCATTGAGATGAGTCCTGCAGTTAAAGTATGTGCCCTGTGCATTCCTGCCCCTTCCCTGCCTCCCCCACCCCCCCACCCCCAAAAGTTGTGGCTAACCATCTGTGCTTGCTTTGACTTTATTTTTTGTTTGTTTTGTTTTGCCTCCTGACTTGGAGTAGATGAATAACAAGATGCTTTTCCCTCCTCTAGAACATATCCTCCCCCGAGAGTACCCCTGCGAGTAGGCCCGAGTCCCTGTCACCCGAGGTAGTTATCACACCATCTCAATCCCACTCGGAAGCGGAGAGTGAGTGTGCATGAGAATGCGCCCGAGTGCGTGGGGGGCCGGGGCCGAGTGCGTGGGGCGCTGGGCTGGAGGGGCCGCTGGTCACGGCGCGCGGGCGGCCTCCCCTGTGCGCTGCAGCTGCTCAGCTCGGTGTAGATGGAGGCCCGTGAGGGCACAGAGTGCGTGGTGGGATTGTTTCCTGTGGCTGTTGGGGGGAAGGGGGGGTGGCTGGCGAGGCTCGAGGAGAAGGCAAGTGTGAGGACGGCTGGCGGCGTGGCAGGGGCCTCGCTAGAGACAGGCCCCCAGGTACAGCCTGTCGAGTAGAGGGAAGTTGCACCCTGCGCCCGTGCTTGGTGGGGCCTGTCTCGTTCTCTCGGTAGGGACATTATCTCCTTGTGCTGAAGGCCAGCCTGTGTCGGAGGAGGAGGGCCGTGGCGTCGACCCCGTTCCAGGCCAGCGTAGACCGCTGTTCAGCTGGATGTTCTGAGTTTGGGTGGTTGAACAGCCTTTCTGGGAAGAGCTGTGCCCCTCAACTCTGCCGCGTCCCTCCGTGGCTCCCTGCTGGCCACAGGAGACGTGTGTCCGGCCTCCGGCGGGCGGAGTCTGGCTACCGCACAGGTGGTGTCTCGGTCTCGCTTGCGTGTTTTTCTCAGGAACCCTAAAGCCCTGGGAATGTTAGGTTTCTCTTTCACCCTAGACTTTCCTAACGTTAGACTCCTGAGACAGTATGCTGGCAGTCAGTCAGCTTCCGGGGTCTGGTCTGTAATGGGACCTTTCACAGATGGCCCAGGCTGTTGGCCCCACGCCTGCAGTAAAGCGATCAGCTCTGAGTTCGGGGCAGCTGGCCCAAGGCTGGCTCTGCAGGACTTTACGGCTGGTGGGGCAGCGTCGCGGGCGGTGTTCAGCGTGCTGGAGGTGTTCCTCAGCTGCTGGACGTTCTTAGAGCGTCACGCGGAGGCTGACACGCTGTGGAAGCTGGTGCTGTTCTTCCTGGCGAGCCAGCAGCAGTGGCCTTGAGCTTGGAAGCTCGTGTGTTCGGAGAGCAAGGGCAGGTTGGCCTGGGTTCACTTGTGGCACGTTGCAGATGCTCTGCAGTGATAGGCACGCATATGGTGATAGGGCACCTATCTCTGGGGTGTGTTGGCTGCGTTCAAGGAGAGAGAGCTGAGCAGCCAGGCGTTTGAGGCGCGTACCTCCTTGCTGGTCGAGGCGAGTGAAGAGCTGGTTGGTTGATGCCTTTAATGCCCTTCTCCTTCACTGAACCAGTCGCTTGAATACTTGCTTTCCCTCTAATTTCTTTCTTTTGCCTATTTCCCTCCTCCCACCCGCCATCAGAATTAATTGCTAAGTTAAAAACACCATAAGCAGTTGTCTTAAGACGCAAGTCTCACCTCTGTAGCAGCCACGGCCCCAGGTAAACCCCTCGTCCGCAGTCCCCGGGGGTGTGCGCGGTGACTCGCAGACCTGACGCCGGCCGAGCGGGCAGCGCCAGCACAGGGGCCGGCTCCCACCTTCCCTCTTCCCCGGCTCCTCGCCCTGGAAAGACTGGAGAGCAGTTTGGAAAGGCCGGGGTTCTGTAGTGACTGGCCTGCTTACGCTGCGCTGCGTGGGGCTTTCACGGGTGTTACTGACTTTCTCTCTCCTGCTTCCGTCCCTTCCATCTCTCCTTGTTCATCTGTGCCCCTCTCCCTCCCGCCTCTTCTCCCCTTTCATGTTCCTGTCCCCCCGCCCCATGTCTCCGTTGGTTTTATCCTTTCAGCTTTGTCACCGGAAAGATCTGGACTTGACGAAAGTCGGCTACCTTGACTCCAACACTACCAGCTGCGCTGACCGACCTTCCCTGATCAGCTCGAGCTCTGCGGACCTGGCTCCTCACCCCTCCGTCGTGCCCACCTCTGAGACTGGCTTTCCAAGCAGGAGTGGGGACGGACCTCAAACCCTCGTGAGAAACTCGGACCAGGCGTTTCGGACGGAATTCAACTTAATGTACGCCTACTCCCCGTTGAACGCCATGCCAC
>PVHY01024390.1:0-19584 GCA_004024945.1 Uropsilus gracilis
ACTAGGTCTCGCTACGGGCCCCAGGCGGGACTCGAACCGCGATCCCTAGCCCCGGCCGCTTCATAGGCTGAAGCTTACAAGCATGAGCCACTGTGCCCGGCCAGGAAACATTACATTTTTTATCTTCTTTGTGCACATAGAGAACATCAAACTCAGCAGCTGCCAAACTTTTCACATCAGCGTTCTGGTAATTCATGTGTCACCTTGACTGGGTCATGGCACCTTTAGCCAAACAGCAGTCTAGATGTCACCGGGGTGACATCCATTAGACGAGAGTCACGTGCGGTCAGTGATGGTACGTCAAGCAGATAAGCCTCCACAGAGGGGGCAGGCCAGGAAGACCTTAAGAGAAAAAGACGGAGCCAGGACCCTCAACCTCCCAGTGCCAGGCTGCTCCCACCACAACATAACCGTCATTTCCTTCTCGTGCTGATGTCAAAGGTAGCAAGAAGAAACATGCGAGGGGAAAATGGACATTCCTTTTAATTCATATATTCAAGAGCTATTGCTGGTCAAGCATTGTGCCAAGGCTCTGGGATTCTGTTATCTTCTTTGCCCATTTCAGATGAAGGGACGGGTCCCTAAAAAGACATTTGCTGGGGGGAGGAGGTCACGCAGTTGTTAAGAGAGGCTGGAACCCCAACTCAGGCATGGAGTTCACAGTTCCTTGAAGGCTCCTTGCGTGCTGTTGTGCTGCGCGGACTGTAAAGATATTTGCCCTGTGCAAAGACGCACCATCATCCCAGAGAGCCCTCAGCCTGTACTCCTGCTTCCTGAGGAGCTCTGGATTTAGGAAACGCCACCATAAACTCCAAGATCCTCAGCCCCTCCCCCAGCACCTGACACAGTCAGGCTAAATACAGCTCCTTAAAGGGAGAAATGAACAACTCAGATTGAGATCCCAAAGCAAACACTGATGTTCTCCTGGTCTGATGCCAACAGCACAAAAGAACGTGGGGTAGAGACAGGATCTGTGAGGTGATTCTGAGACAGTGGGGGCTGGCAGGTTCTCCCTGGTGTGACATGTGGAACTGGAGCTTGTGCACAGCTGGCTCACACAGGCTGAGAGAGCAGCTCCACCCCTGCCCTGCTCCTGATAGGAACAGCCAACCCCTCTTCCCAGACTGCCCACAGATCCGGGCTGCCCCGACCAAGGTGGACTAGACCACGATAAAGGAGGCACGGAGAACAACGGTGCTTGCATAGTAGAAACAGTCCAAGATCCAAAAATGCTCCTGGAAAACACTAGATTCTCCCAAAGCCATTAAATCAGCTAGTATATACTAGTACTATGATACACATCCATACCAAGTGCTGTGATATACTTTTGTATCACCATCCATATCCAGCCTGACAGTGCTGTGACACACAGCCAGCATGGCAGTGACGTGATACACATGCAGCCTCTGATGCGATGCACATCTAGCATCACGGTGCCATGACAAACACCCAGTCATGATACACAGTGCCATGATACACATCCAGCATCGCAGTGCTGTGACACACACTTCCAGCATTGCAGTGCTATGAACACATCTAGCATCACAGTTCCTGATACACATCCAGCATCACAGTGCTGTGATACACATCCAACATCTAAGTGTCGTAACATACATCCAGCATCACAATGCCATGATACACATCCAGCATTACAGTGTTGTGATACACATCCAGCATCACAGTGCCTGATACACATCCATCATCAAAGTGCCTGATACACATCCAGTATCACAGTGCTGCGATACATATCCAGCATCACAGTGCTGTGACACACATCCAGCATCACAGTGCCGTGATACACATCCAGCATCACAGTGCCTGATACACATCCAGCATCACAGTGCCATGATATACATCCAGCATCACAATGCTGTGATACACATCCAGCATCGTAGTACCGATACACATCCAGCATCACAGTACTGTGATACACATCCAGCATCTAAGTGCCACGTTACACATCCAGCATCACAATGCCGTGACACACAACCAGCATCACAGCGCTGTGACACATCCAGCATCGTAGACTGTGACACACACCCAGCATCACAGCGTTTTGTACAGTGCCAGACGGCAGCAGGGAAGAAAGCAAAGGCTAGTGGACACCTAGCGCACATCTCAGGGCCTGTGAAATGGTCCCCTGTGGAGCCTCGGCCATGGCAACCAGCCCATACTCAAGCAGTGAACCCAGAAGAGATCACAGGGGGGGTCTGTGGGTCTAAGGACGGGAAGCACACCGCTCCTGGGTCTCACAACTTGCCCTCACATTCCTCCGCCCACTGTGGTCAAGTGTCTGTTTGCCTGGGACAAAAACAAAATCCTACAGAAACACAGATTCCCTCTCCCTACAGCACGCCCCGACCTGCGCTCCACCCACTGGCTGCCACAGGGGATGGTTGGTGGCCTGGAGCCACTGGACACCATCTCGGGGTTTCTTCAGGGCACTTCCCATGTGGCCTGAAGTACAAAGAGTGGGTTCTAGGGAAGAGGTTCAGAAAGACTTAAAGGCGAGCCTCCTCTGAGGAATAAATGTTATGAACTCACCTACAGAAGCTGGTCATCTTTTTTCTGCTAAGTTACTTTTATCCAGGTAACCCTGGCTTACAACAATATATATGATTTAGGGGCACAGGGTCACAACTCTTCAGAAGCTGTGTCCGCACTATACCCCCAGCAGAGCCCCACTCATCTCCCCCGGGGGTACACCGGGCTCTCTCTCCATGAGTCCCCTCCCGCCCCCGGTAACTTCAGCGCTATAATCGGATTTCTCGGGCTTGTCTTGCTTCAGTTTTTTCTGCTCTTGTGCTTTGTGTCTTCATATTCCACATTCAAGAGAACTCACCTGGGATTGTCTTGCTCCTTCTGACTGGTCTCACTTAGCATAATCCCTTCCCGTTCCACTGGTGGTGTAGCCAAAGGTGAGACTTCATCTGTTTTTCAATAGTTGAAGGATACACCTCACAGATGTGTTGACACCACATCTCCCTAATCCACAAACCTGTCCTTGGGCGCTTAGGTTGTTTCCATGCCTTGGCTATTGTGAGCAGTGCTGCAGTGAGCAGAGGAGAGCAAACACCCTTCAGATCAGTGTTGTCATCATCTCTGAGGAGACCCCCAGAGGTGGAATTGCTGGAGAACATGAAGCTATTTTCAGTAGTTTGAGCAACCTCCACACTGCTTTCCGCTGGGGTTGGAACAGTTTGCATTCCCACCGACAGCGATCAGCAGTTCCTTTCTCTCCACACTGTCACCAACACTTGTTGGGAAACAGCTTTTTATTTTATTATTTCCATTGGTTAGACAATATGTCTTTTGTGTCACTATCTACCCCGGGTTTCTCCCACCACCCTGTCACCCATCAACCATCATCTTAATCTCTTGTGCCCATCCCCTCCCTATTTTACCCCCTCCCCCTCTCTTGTTCTATGCTTTCATTCTGCTGACAGTGTAAATTTTCCTCATCCTTTTGTTTGTTTGTTTTTCCTATATCCTGCATATATAAGGATCACCCAGTATTCCTCTTTTTTCTTTCTGGCTTATTTCCGCTAACATGATTCTTTCTGGCTCCATCCATGGTATCGCAAATGCATCAAAGTTGTCTTTTTGGATTGATGGATAATATTCCATTGTGTACAAATACCACAACTTTCAGATCCATTGGTCTACTTGGGGGCATTTGGGTTGTTTCCATGTCCTGGCTATAGTCAATAAGGCTGCAACAAACACCTGGGTACAGGTGTCCTTTTGGATCAGTGCTTTTGTACACTGTGGGTAGATTCCCAGAAGTGGGATAGCTGGATTGAATGATAGTTTCATTTTTATTAGTTTGAGGGTCCTCCATGCAGCTTTCCAGAGTGGCTGGACCAGTTTGCACTCTCACCTGCAGTGTAAGAGGTTTCTTTCTCTCCACATCTGTGCTAGCACTTATTGCCTATTTTTGTTTTGTTTTGTTTTGTTTTTTCATATGTGCCATCCTTGCTGGTATGAGGTGGTTAAAATGAATTTTATAAATGCCTCCCTGGCCACATGAAGCGTTTCCCACTATTTGATGATTCCAGGCCCACGCACCCCACTGAGGATCCCGGAAGATCAAGCTTAGAAGCCACATTGTGCAAGAATCTGGTTGCAAAGCACAAAAGCTCCCACAGAATCAGAAAGAGATGTAAGCACCTTAGTCCAGACATGCTTTTTGCAGGTCATTGTTAGATGAAACGAAAAGAATTGCACCACATTTGTAGAGATCACTGCAAACTACTACAGGGACAGGGTGGCAGAGTGAAGCGAAAGGGTGACTACACTCTCACAACTACAGGAGGGACATTGGGCTATGGTGGTCTCTTCCTTCAGTGGAGGGAAGACGCAGAGCACAAAGAATCATGGGGAGAGCGAGAAGCATCAGACTGCAAACAGCTGCAGGATCTCCTTTTCTGACCTTGCAAGAACTCATACATTCTCACGTCCTTCCCTGATTCCCATGGTCTCTGGAAGGTGACACTGATGATGACGCATCAGGACGGGTCATAGCGGTAATGAGAGTCGTTCTTCAGAAGGTCACCACCTCCAGATCGACCAGAGCTGGCATCAGGGGAGATGAGAGGATGGTTAGGACCTGGCGAGTGGGGAACAGCGGGGCCGAGAGGTAAGAAAACAACAAGAGCCGAGGTGGAGACAGGCCCAGAGCCGTGAAAAGCTCTACTACCTTCTTACAGCACAGCAGGATGTTTGCATTTGCTCCACAAAACCTCCACTTGTACCAAAATACTGCCAGGCCGTCATTGTACCGCTGCTGAAGTCCGGCACTCGCAGACATGGACACGGATCTCAAGGTTTCAGTAGAGCAGCCAGACACGGGTTCGGGTGAAACCGACAATTATTCGCATTTTCAGGAACAAACCACCTGTTTCCTGACAGGCGTGGCGGCTTGGCAAGGCCCAGGGGCAAGAGTCCAAGTTCAAGGCAGAGCCCAAGGTCCAGATGAGCCTGGGCGTAAGAGCCAAGTCCCTTTCCTGCCAAACGCTTCCTCACATTTGGACAGTTTTCCCTGGGTGTGTCCTTCCCAGGACCATCAGCTCAGCCCTCAGCATCCGGCCTCTCCTGCTGACTGGGAGCAGCAAACAGCTCCCACCGACATGTCAGCTGCCCGCCTGCCCCGCCCCCAGCAGGGCCCAGGCCTCAAGTCCAGCCTTGTCCTGGGGCGTCTCCCCAGAGCAGGCCTGACCTAGCAGCCGTGGCTCCCCTGACGCCAGCCTGGGGCATCTGTACATGAGAGAGGACACGTGTGCCCTCTGTGGAAACCTCGTTACTGGCACCTGGCCAAAAAAAGTTTTCCCAAAAGGCAGACCCGCCTGTGACCCCAGCCCTTTAAAGCTCTGGCCTTATTCCAGAGTCCCCAGGGACGAGGACATCCCCATGTGTGTGGATGGTGGCTGGCGTGGCGCTGACACCACAGCTGATGCCCTGTTCATGGAGAGGGACCCACCATGAGGGTTATGAGGGTTTCCATCGTGAGGGAAGCAGATGGTGAATTGCTTTTCAATGATCCGTGGGCCTATGACGAGAGATATGTTTTCCACTCCAGCTCATTTTAACCAGCAGAAATACCCCAGATCACCCTCAAATAGCCTCAGCTAATCTGACACAGAGTGGCAGGCAGCCAGGCCTGGCCTTTGGAAGGCATGGGTGGGAAAGAGAAGAAAGGATGGAAAAGATGGAGTCAGTCTAAGACAGGGTCGTAGATCGGGTTTCAGTGAGTATGTGCCCTGTATTAGAGGGGCCAAGCTCCCTTCAATACCCTGGGGAAGGGATGGTCACACTGCAGTCATACGGAAGGTGAACCCAGGATCCCAGGGTATGCAGCACATGGGGAGGAGAGTGGGGTCATTATCCAGCAGCAAAACACCTGTGGGGTTCAACACCTTTATCTTTCAGGGACGTGTCTCTCCAGTGGGTCCATCCTAGGAGGTAGGAGGCTGCCATTACAGATACAGCCCCACCAGGAGTCACCTCTAATGTGTCGGAGATGTGTAAGAATAGATACGGGTGTTCCTTTATCTAAGGCATGTCTCTTTCATTTCCAGCGCTCCTCATTGGCCAGCCCTGAAAAAGCCAGCTCCCATGAGCCCCAGACCCCGAGATCCCCTCCCCCACCCCTCTGGGGACCTTGGCCAGATGCCACCCCTTCACTCAGGGCATGACGTGCACCACCCACCACTCATTAGCGGTGGCCACGTCAGTTCCCAGTCATTGCCACATCTGGAACGAACCTCAGCCTGTGGAAAATCACATCAACCGCATCTGCTGGCATTTGGCCAGCGGGAGGGAAGCCTTTTCTTTAGAGTCGGAGCATCAGGCTGTATTGGGCCCAATTTTCTACCATGTGCAAGGACAAGAAGTTGGCATAAAAACAAGAGGGGGGGGGAGTTGCCACTGACTCCCTCTGGTTTGCCTCCACTCCAGTTTGCTCTCATCAGGAGTAAGGAAAACATGATGATTCAACCAACCTCAGATGAGGTGAGAGACAAGAATAAAGGCCCTGAAACGCACACCACCTGGGCAGAACTCAAAAAGAGCATAGAGACAATCACTGAACACTGGACTGTGAGACCAAGCATGGAAGACAGCATGACACCTACAACATCACTGGGCCAGATGCCACCCCTTCACTCAGGGGAAGACCAAAAGCCAAGACCAAAATCCTGGTTCAGAGACACCGCCAGCAAGGGCACTGCTCACCCCTTTGCACAGCGGGAGGAAGGCTGCAGAAGGGAGAGACCCCATAGCCCCATAGCAGAGGTGCAAAGGAGGAAAGCAGGTGACCTACCATCTGCCGATGGCTGTCCCCAACGAGGAGCTGCTCTACCAAAATAAAAGGCTGGGGAGTCAGGTTCCCTCAGCCAAAGACCTGAAACACAAGGCAAAGAAGCAAAAATGAAACAGAAAACAATGGAGGTGACAGTCACCAAGAAACAAGACACATTGACACAAGCCAAACGAGCTCGGACAGGTCTACAAAGGTAAAATTAGTACTGGAAAGCTAAATAGCATGGTCTATCATGCTATGTCCCAAGAAATCCCACCTTCCCCCAGGATGAGGACATAGCTCCAGAAAGGAAAAAGACCAAAGGGCTGAGCATGGACAAACGACAGTAAGAAAGGAGGTGAGTGAGTAGACCAGAGAGGGCGTAGTGGGGGACAGTCCCAGGGATCAACAACTACGTGATCGTACATTGTAAAAAATCCAAAAATAAAATATCCAAAAAAAAAAAAAAGGTTGAGAAGGCACCAGTTGATAGGAGATGAGTTCTCACGCTGGCACTGGAAATACGCTATCTCTCTGGCACACGTGCCCAAGAGCGAGTCCTCATCTACAGACAGAAACCACCAGGAGCAGGTAATCCCAGGCTTTCTGGTTTTTGCAGACTTTGCCACCTCAAGAGGCCACAGGGAGTATATAGAGCTAGTGTATGGACCTGGGATTACCTGCTCCAGTCACCCCAGGGGCACTGGAGTTGGCATGAAGGGCTTGCCCCAGTCACCCATCCAATTGAGCAAATGGGCATCTCCTGGACAGACAACAAGATCAGCAATGCCCACCCACCCCCACCACCCACCTCAGGGCTAAGAAGATGCCAGTGAGCACCCCCAGCATCATGCTTGATGCATCACAGGCACTCGGTAACAGCGCACTTTTCTGCACGTCTCTCTGGAAATATAAATTCCCTGGGCCGGAGAAGAGAATGACTTTTTTCATTTTTAGCACAAAACACAAGGCAATCCGTTTACAAAGTTCTCTAGAAGAAAGTAAGTGCTGTGGTTGCAAGGAATGGAAACCCCAATTCAAGCTGGCTGGAAAGTACCGAAAACAGACGAGTTCATTTAATTGTAACTCCAGAGATGGGAAGGGCTTCAGGTGGGGCTTGATCCAGGGGCTCAGTGCACGTGACCAAGGACTGAACTGCATATGAAATTTAAACTTTGTGTTGTGTTACTTGCACCAGTGACTTACAGTTTAATACAAAACCAAGAAAATTAGAAGCAATAAATAGCCTTGCTTCCAGAAATTTTCTGCCAACACATAATTTTCTAGCTCTATACACTCTGCAAAAAAGAGAAAGTCAGGCAAGAAAGCAAAGGACTGTAAATTTTGACAGGGGATGGAAGACAAGTTTCCCCCCACATTTTCTCTATGCTACTTCAGCAACACACAACCTCAAGGTTGTCTTAAACCAGGTTGAAGATAGAGATTAACACTGATAATATGAAACATGAAAACTGCATGCCTGAAGTTTACATTCAAAGCACAGCAAAGGAACTAAATGTTTCCCCAAAATCCAGCAGTTTCACCATCCCATTGTGAAAATAACTTTCAGTGTGAAAAATTAATCCTACATAAATCAAATACGGTTTCTCTAACCAAAGAAAATGACAGGGTGAAAAATAAATGAAAGAGCAACCCCACCTCTCTGGAAAAGCCAAGAGTAAAGGTGTATATCTAAAACCTCATTTCTTAATGCTAGTTGGCAAACCATCTGTGGAGGAAATTAGTCAACTTTATAAATGCTGCTATAAAACAGCTGAAATAAGCAAATTGCTGCTCTAATCTCCTGGCTGGCAACAAAGCCAAATTGCTTTCTTCCTTCTGCCTGTTACAACTTAAATCTGCTTGATGAAACACCTTGTCTGTAGCAGCAGCCGCAGTCGCAGATTTTTATTATTTTTTATTGATTACATATATATTCCTTTTCCATCCTTGTATCCCCAGAGGGTCTTCCACTACCATGTCACCTGTGAACTGTCATCCTGATCCCTTGTGTTCATCCCTTCCTGGATTTCTCCCTCCCTCCTGTTTTCTCCCTTCCTGTTTGTTTTAGTTACATTGTCAGTTCTATAGTTTTAACTTTTTCTTATCCTTTTGTTTGTTTTCCCTCTATCCCACATATAAGTGGGATCATCCAATATTTATCTTTTCCTTTCTGGCTTATTTTCACTAGCATGATTCCTTCTAGCTCCTTCCATGTTGCTGCAAATGAAATAAGTTTGTCCTTTTGACTGCTAAATGATATTCTGTTGTGTAAGTATACCACAGCTTTCTGATCTAGTCCTCGGTTTTGGGATATTTGGGTTGTTTCCAAATCCTGGTTGTTGTAAATGGTGCTGCAATAAGCATAGGAATGTAAGTTTCCTTTTGAATTAGGGTTTTGGTATCCTTTGGGTAGACTCCCAGGAGTGGAATTGCTGGATCAGCAGTGAATTTTTGCCATTTTGCATCAAGTTTTAAAGTGTGATATTATACCATCTCACCCCAGGAATAATGTCCCATTTTTTTTTTTAAAGGAGGGGGGCAACAACAAATGCTGCCATGGTTGTGGAGAGAATGGAACACTCTTACATTGCTGGTGGGAATGCAAACTGGCCCAGCCACTATGGTAAGCTATTTGGGGGACCGTCAAACTACTGAAAATGGAACTACCCTTCAATCCAGCAATCCCACTCCTTCAAATTTACCCAAATTTACCAAAAGGACGCCTGTCCTCAGATGTTTATTGCAGCACTATTGACAATAGCCAGGACATGGAAACAACACAAATGCCCCAAAACAGATGAATGTTACAGAAAGCTGTGGTACATGTACACAATGGAATATTATTCATCAATCAAAAGAGATGAACTTAATGTTATTCGCAACAACATGGATGAAGCTAGAAGGAATTGTGTTAGCAGAAATAAGCCAGAAGAAAAAGAGAAATATGGGATAGTCTCACTTTTATAGGAGGGATAGAGGGAAAACAAACAAACAGAAAAGAAAAATTTTAAACTGCCGACAGAACTGAAGCCTAGAACAATAGAGTGGGGAGGAGGGTAAAAACAGGGGGTGGATGGGCACAAGAAATTAAGATGGTTCATGGGTGATAAGGTGATGGAGGACCTCAGGGTAGACAATGATGTAAAATACATATATATATAATTTAAAAAATAAAGTACGATCTTAGGTAAGTATAGAAAAAATTCCAGTCACTCGAGGTAAATCACAATCATCTCCCTTTGATGTTAGTAGGTCCGCAAAACAAAGAGCAAATTTCAAAGCAAACAGAAGGACATCTCAGAATCTCACTTTCCCAATTCTCTGAGCACTTGTTCACAGCACCAGACATCTCCCAGGACAGAGCACCACACTGGGCGATGAAAGCACATCTGAAAATGGAAATCGGTCCCCCTACCCCCACCCAAGATGTCCCTAGAACACACAGACTTAGCCCATTACACGTCCTCCAGGATCCTGTCATCACTAAGTGCACCCCCAACTGACATAACTTTTTGAAGGGTAAAAAAGACCAACACAATGAATTGGCTGTTGTCTCTGAAGAACTGAGTGAGGGGAGGGAGAGCTGAGAGAAGGAACACAGGAGACACAGCAGACAGAATGGAATTTCAAAGTCTAGATTCTAAAGACACACCCGAACTACTACGGTCCTGGGGCCGTTTCTTCCTTTAGCTGTGTCTGGAGAGGGCTCGCAACACCCGCATCGCTCACCCAAGCTTATAGCGGTGCAGACGAAATGAACCCATGCCCTCTGCCATTTTCTCAGTCCAGTCACTTCCCACAGACCCCGGACTCCTCCTCGGAAACTCCGCATCTTTCAAGCCAGGCCTAGCAAAGCACAGACACGCAACAAATATTTGTTCCGTCAGTCTGCATTTTCAGGTATTCGGCTGAAAATCATTATGGAAAATAGGCCTTTTGTTTGGCTCCTGATCTGAATCAATGAACCAAAAAAGAAAAATGCATGCAACCTTCAGAGAAATTCAAACACGAAGGCATGACCAGTAGTGTTTGTAAGTGTGTCCATGGCGACTCTGCTTTGTTCAAGAAAAGTCATCATTAGGGAGAGACACGTGAGTACACACTATGAAGCTACGTGCCATACGTTGGAATTTGCTTGAGATTGAGTGGAAATAGAGAAATAAAAGGGACGAAACCGGAGGAACCGAGCATTGGTTATCATGGATTCATCCATCAGCGACTCCCCCCACCTCACCACACCCACCTTTCTGCATAGGGTGACATCATTCACCATAATAAATAAGGCCTTTCCTTACTTAAGTGTTAGAACAGCGCAGAAGTTGTGGCCCGCCTCTGGGCTCAAATGCGAGCTCTGCTGCCCGGCAGTGAGGGGGTTTTGGCCAACTTTCTTGGTCACTGTGCCTCAGTTTCCTCACTTCACCTTCTGAAGGACACCTGCCTTCAAGCTTTGCTGATGAGACAAAGCAAGTCATGGTTCATGCACTGCCTGTTACAGATGCTGCATCGTTGGCTGTGACACTCACGCCACCACCTCTGCTGTTATTCCTACTTTCTGCAATTGTATCACCTTATTGAGCACCACCTTATCATTGTATTGATCAGTGAGCTCCACACTAAGGAGAGAGAGGCACAAGAAGCATGATATTCCTCTCTTGCAGGTCTTCTGGTCCAGCAGGGGAGGAGAGGAAGAAAAAACACACACATGAACAATGGAATATTATACATCCATCAAAGAGGACAAACACATGTCATTTGCAGCAACATGGATGGAGCTAAAAGGACTCATTAGCAGAAATAAGCCAGAAAGAAAAAGATAAATATGGGTTGGTCTCACTTATATGAAGGATAGAGGGGAAAGGAAACAAAAGAATAAGAAAAATTAGAAATGATCAAGAGAACCAAACCATACAGAGGGGGGTAGGGAGGGGGAAGAAAAAGGGGGAGGTGAAGGGCACAAAAGATTAAGATGGTTAATGGGCATTAAGGAAATGGTAAAACCCCGGGGTACACAATGACGTTATATATATATATACAAAAAAATTAATAAAAAAAGAAATTACAATCTTAAATACCACAGAACATAACAGATTGTGACCCGTATTATTTGAAGATTCTAATAGTTAAATAAATCTTATCTGGAATTAAACCCAAAAAAAAAAAAAAAAAAGAACGCACACATGCTAGATGGTCAGTCCCCAGCAAATCCTCCAGAGTGTGACCTCACATTAGTTCCAGTGGAACAGATTCCACAGCTGGGGAGGGTAGAGGCAGGGAAATTGAACTGAGGGGCCCAAGGAACCTACAGGGGGTCCCAGCACCCCCTGACTCAAAGACTTGACTCCCCTGCAAGCTGCAGGCTTAAACATGTAAAAGTAGAGATGATAAAAGCAATGGAAAGGGAGGTCCTAGCTTCCCCAGCTTGGGGATCAGGGCAGGCGGTCTTAGATGGGGTGCAGTGTCTCCAAGGCCAGGGACTGGGATGGGAAGAAGGCCCTGGGTGGAGGAGACACCATCCTGATGGGAACGAGGTTCACTGAGCTGAGGGTCAGAAGTTGCCTCCTCACACAAGGCCCCAAGAATAGAAAGAAGAGGCCCCATGGAAATGCAAGGGAAAAGGGACACAAGTTCTAGAACCAGACAACAACTTGGGTCAGTTTCCTCGAAGTGGCTCTGGGATCAGTCACTTTAGACTCTCCCTGGAAGCAGAAGGAAAATGCAGATTCTCAGTCCCTCCTGGGTTGGGGTGTTGGGAGGCTGGGGCCAGAAATTGGTGCTTTTAACTGGCTACGGATTATGTACCTTCTCTGCCTGCTGGTTCCTGGAGCCCAGGCCAGGCAAGGAGAGAAGGGCACAGATGTACGAAGAAAGCCATGTGCATACACTCATGCATAGCCCAGGTAAGAGCCAAGTCTGGCTATCTGGTCAACCCTGGTGGGCGCACCTTGGATTGTGCCCAGTTGCACCAGCCAGGGTGCTTCGCCGTCAGCCAGTTCTCAGTGGCACATGCTCCCTGGGAGACCCTGAGTGCTGAGCAAACTCTTGAGAACTGAGACCTCATGTCTTTGCCTCTCTGTGTGTCTGTGCATAGTTCAACATGCACACACAGGCACTCAGAGGCTTAAAATAGGATTATTCTCATAAAATGTACTTTCTTTTCTCTTTGCCATCAGTTTATCCCACAGGTCAAATACATCACTTCCTTTATTTTATTTTTTAAAATATGTTCCCCCAAAAGTATATGTTAATATATTAAATTTATAAAATGTCTTTTATAAAAACATTGCAATATATTTAAAAGGTGCCTTCTGCCTCTTTCCCATGAGCCCCACCTTTTCACATCATTTACATCATTTATATTACAATTTTACATCATCATCTACCCTGAGGTTCTCCCACCACTTATTACCTGTGAACCATCGTCTTAGTCTCATGTGCCCACCCCTCCCCAAATTTAAACCCCCCTTGCTCTATGCTCCAGTTCTACTAACGGTGAGTTTTAAATTTTCCTTGTCCCTTTGTTGGTTTGTTTTTCCTCTAGCCCATGTATAGGTGAGATCACACAGTATTTATTTTTCTGGCTCATTTCTGCTAACATGATGTGTTAGGTTCAACCACATTATCACAAATGCATCAAATTTGTCTTTTTTGATTGATGAATAACAGTCCATTGTGTACACCGACCACAACTTTCTTATTTGTCTGTTTTGGGACATCTGGGTTGTTTCCATATCCTGGCTATTGTAAATAGCACTGCAATAAACATCTGGGTACGTGTGTCCTTCTGAATTAGTGCTTTTGTATCTTTTGGGTAGATTCCCAGAAGTATCCAGGTATTGCTGGATTGAATGGTTAAATAAATCCTTTTTGTTAACCAGCGTGTCAAGAAATTTTTGTTCTCCAATCACACACTAATATGTCTGTGCTTGCTGAGAACCAGTTGAGGTGTATTAAGATGGCGGCTATCCCAACTTCACTCTCCTGGGACCAGGCTGCTTTTTCATATCAGATGTAACTGAAATTTAATGAAGGAAATAACTCTGGCCCATGGCCTCAGAAAATGAAAAATGCAATGCAGAATGTAGGTGAGAAAGAACTAAAATAGGAAGTACACTGGGAAGCAGTAAGAATAGTTGATTGAGTGTATGATTCAGATAAAGAAACGTAAATCTTAAGATGAGATGATCCCTGTTGGAATTCCTTCACTCTCATCCTGGCCAGTATGTGTCCAGAGAAAGGTCCCAGGTTCCCTGACCCACCCAAAGAAGGGTAGGGCTGGGAGGGAGGGGAAGCCAAGGGAGATCAAGAAGAGAACCTGGAGAAGGCACGTGGAACAGAGAGACATGTGAAGACACTGAAATTCTCAGCCTTGAACTTGCACAGAGACTTGGGGAACATGGATGGAGACACTTGAAAGAGATAGAACATGAAAGAGACCCCAGGGGGAGGCTGATCACGACAGTCTTTGTTTTGATTTTATTTTGCTCCTTTCCTCCCAGACTTGCCTGGTGCCTTCTACCCCTTTCCTGCAAGCCACACCATAGACTGTGGCAAGCTTTGGGGCTTCAGCTTTAAACCAAGTCTATTTATCCCTAAGGGGGTGGGTAACTTTGGCCATTTCATGAGGAAACTTTTAAACTATATTCTCTTGCCAGGAGTGGTGGCACATACCTGTAAACCCAGCTCTCTGGGAGACTGAGGCTACGGATCACTTGAGTCCGTGGTTTCAAGACAACCCTATGCATAGTGAGATATATATATACATATCACTGGGCAACATAGTGAGATCTAATCTCTAAATATGTATATGCATATGATATTATATATATTTATTCTCTCTCTTTTATCTTTCCTGTGTGCCTCTCGACTGTCAATCCTCAGAGGCAATGAATTACATAGAAGCTCTTTCCATTGAAGGTCTTACACACGAGAGGATGTTTTGTCCTTATGAGGAGGATGACGGGATGCATTTAGGGCAGGAAAGTTTGGGGATACCAAGCTGCCCCTCACTTCTCCTGATAACAATCACATAAACTTAACCACCTCTTTATTGTCAGGTAAACTATTTTCAGATCAGCGTCAGCTATGGGATGAAGCTTAGCTTCATCACATAAAGCTGTCAAATTCCTTTAACACTTGAAGCAGCTCGAGTTTGCCAGAACATGAGAAACATACCTCGTTAAAGCAGCTTCTCAAGGTGAGCGTGGTAGCCACATTATGGGCTGCAGGGCCGGACACGCCCGCCTATCTGAGAAGGAGATCGGGATCCCAGGCAGCACTTGAAGGACAAGGCTGTATTGTTGCTACACCTTTTCTAATGTACCGTGTCTACACCACCCTCTACAAGAGCTAAAGTGAGTCAGGAACAAAGTCTTTGCCTCCGAGGATTGACAGTCGAGAGGCACACAAGAGGTGAGCCAAGGAAACCCCAAGAAAGAGCAGATACAGCGGAGCTGAAAGGCCCACTCAGCAGAGATGCTTCCAGACCCGGAGGAGGATGTCAGCCAGATGGACAGGGAGCCCCAGTGCCTCAGGCTCAGCTGTCTCTTGCTCTGGAAGCCATGACGACAGGCTTGGCTGCACCACACTCCCAGGGGCCAGAGGTCTGTGGCCTCACCGGAACCATGACCAGCAGGGAGGACAGGCTGAGCGATAAATACCACATCTATTGTCCGCTTTCCAGGACTGTGAGACCAAGACAAATCCTAGGTGAGTGAAAAGGAAAATATTTTTATTGCTCAGTTTCCCTGTGACAGTCCATGTAGGATAGCTGTGCCCTCCTGAAAATAGAGTTTTTAAAAGCTAAGGACCCTACCCATATGGAAAAAAATGGGCAACAACAAGTGCTGGTGCAGATGTGGAGAGAAAGGAACACTTTTACACGGCTGGTGCCAGTGTAAACTGGTCCAGCCACTATGGAAAGCTGAAAATGGAGCTACCATTTGATCCAGCAACCCCACTTCTGAGAATCTACCCAAAGAAGACAAAAACACTAATCCAAAAGGACACCTGTAATCTGGATGTTTATCTCAGCACTATTCCCAATAGCCAGGATAAGGAAACACCTCAAATGCCCCAAAACAGATGAATGGGTCAGAAAGCTGTGGTCTATGAACACGATGGAATATTATGCATCCATCAAAAAGACAAACTGATGTCATTCGCAGCAACATGGGTGGAACTAGAAGGAATCATGTTGGAGGGAATAAGCCAGAAAGAAAAAAAGAAATATGGGATGGTCTCACTTCTATGAGGGATAGAGGGAAAACAATCCAACAACCAGACAAGAAAAATTTTAAACTGTCAGCAGAACCGAAGCATAGAGCAAGAAAGGGGGAGGAGGGAAAAATCAGGGGAGGGATGGGCACAAGAGAGGAAGATGGTTCACAGGTGATAAGGTGGTGGGAGACCCTCAGGGTAGATGGTGATGTAAAATTGTACATATAAATTTATTCTACTTTGTTTTTATTTTTTTATTTTTTGAGACTAGGTCTCGCTTTGTTGCCCAGGGAACCACAGGTTCACGTTGCCCAGGGCACCACGACTCAAGTGATCCCCAGCTTCAGCTTCCCAGGCAGCTGGGATTACAGGCATGTGCCACCACGTCCATGTTTGAGACTAGGTCTCGCTATGTTACCTCGGGCAGGTCTCGAACCCATGGACTCAAGCGATTCCTAGTCTTGGTCTCACTTCATAGGCTGCGATTAAAGGCATGTGCCACCGTGCCTGGCCAGTAATTTTTTTTAATTAAAAAAATAATAAATCACCTTGCAAATGGGAGGGGAGGAGAAGAAAAAGGAAAAAAGCAGAGAGCCCTGATTTGATGATTGCCATTCAAATTTTATAGAAAGATAAAAACGCCTGAATAGTCTTTGATGAGCTCTAGAAGGGTCCAGGAGAGCCAAGCAGCCTGGTCAGACACTGGCCAGTCAGTGGGTCCGGCTGGGGTTCCCCCATCGGCGCACTTTGCCTGTCTGACACTGGAAAGACACTCCAGCCTCTGAATATGCACTTAGGCAAGAAGAATCTCACTAAGCGTCTGTGGAGGTGACACACTACTGCTTCCGGGGTGTAGGAAGTTACCACCTTTTTCCAACCTCATTCCAGACCCACCGGAGCTGCCAGCCAGGTGGACGGGGAGGTCCGATACTGAAGCAAGAGGGAGGCCCAGCCATTGCCAGGAGGGCTGAGTACTCCAACAGGCACACAGGCTAGGGGGACATTCGGGTTGTTTCCAGGTTCTCGCAATTATAAACAGTGCTGCAATAAACATCCAGGCACAGGTGCCCCTTGGTGTAAGTATTGAGGTCTCCTTTGGGTAGATTCCGAGAAGAACAATTGCTGGGTCGAATGGTAGCTCCATTTTCAGCAGTTTGAGGGTCCTCCACACAGCTTTCCATAATGGCTGGACATTCCTACCAGCAGTGTCAGAATGTTCCTTTCTCTCCACATCCATGCCTTTGCATCTTACAGCACGGTAGCAGGTTCCTGGACTTGCAGGTTCCAAGAGACCATCTTACAGGGCTGATGATGGACACGGCCTACTCTGGGCAGGGGGTAAAAAATGTGCCAGCCATGACCAGGCCAGAAGTCCACGGGCAGCAGGGATATGACCGCCAGTCTCACAGGTTGGCAGCACAGTCTGAAGGGCTTCTAGTCTGGGGACAGACCGGAGTCCAGAGACTGCAAGGCCCCTTTAGACACCTCACCTTTCTCCACCTCAGTGTCCCATTGAGGGCAAGGGACACTGGGTCCCGTTGTCCCCTCAGGAACTAACACCCTAGACGCCAACTCTGGGTCCTCGTCTGAGGCAAGAGTGAGTCAGGCTGACAGGAACAGGGACGGGGTGCTCTGCCTACTGTGGAGAGAAAGCTGCCATGAGAGCCGCTCCCCAAACTCCCAGGGGCTCAAGCAGGACAGGGGTCTTGCAGTTATGAGGGGGACAACTGCCCAACCCACCCTGTAACCTGCTGCTAACCAGGAAGAAGCCACAGGCCTCACACCTGTGACATCCGGACCCAGAAAGGCAGGGAGCTGTGACCCTGCCCTTGACAGAGAGCCTGGGTTCCCCTCAAATCTCTCTAGAGTCACCGGGGAAACTCCCAGGGGCAGCAGAAAGGGAACAACAAGGCTAAACCCACCAGCAGGCTGCAGTCCCCAGAGGGACAAGCTGGGTAACACTCCGGGTGCCTTTGTGGAAAATCTCTCGGACTTGCCAGCACAGGTATCCCCCGACGAGGCGGAGAGGAAGACGGAGCTATTATCTGCATTCCATGCAGTGCCCGATGGTCCCGGGCGGGCACCCCGCCAAGGGAGGGTCCCAGCCCAGCCCCAGTGTGAGGCACAAGCAAAAGAAAGCCGTTCCGCTAGATGGGATCAGCATCGGGCAGGGCCAGTGTTTACAGAACCAGCGCACAGAGAATGCCAGCGCCTCTCGGCTCCTTTCTCTTCCATCTTCAGGCTTCAGAGTGACTGGGAGCAACTCAAAACCCACAAGTGGAATCAGCCAACTTGAACTCTGCCAAGAGCTTGTGTTCCCTCTTACACTGCTGGTGGGGATGTACACTGGTCCAGCCACAATGGAGGACCCTCAAACTAATGGAAATGGAACTACCATTTGACCCAGCAATCGCTCTTCTGGGAATCTACCCAAAGGAGACCTCAATGTTTATACAAAGGGACACCTGTACCCGGATGTTTATTGCAGCACTATTTAGAACCGCAAGGACATGGAAACAACCCAAATGTCCCAAAACAGATGAATGGATGAAAAAGATGTGGTCTGTATACACAATGGAATATGTCTCATCAATTAAAAATGACAAAGTTGATGCATTTGAGATAACATGGATGGACCTAGAAGGAATCCTATTAGCGGAAACAAGTCAGAAGAAAAAAGACAGAAACTAAATGGTTTCACTAATCTATGGGACATAGGAAAAACAAGCAAAAGACCAGTAGGAAAAGTCCAAACAAGCTAACAACCAAACTAAAGTACACAACTGGGGGGGAGGGGGAATGGTCAGGGAGGGAAGGTGGTGGGTGATCCCTGGGGAATACAAAGATGTGAAACATACATACATACATACATACATACATACATACATATATATATAATTATTTTTTTTTAAAAAAAAAGAGCTTGTGTTCCTCAGTCTGAAACCTGGATGAGAGTCAGCCCCTTGTGCGAGACGGAACCTCATGCCTGCAAGGGCTGCAAGAGCAGCAGGAGACCAGCAATCAGTAAAGAGTAAGGAGAGATATTTGGGGTTCTCGTTCTAAGCCTACAGCCCCCCTGACCCTTTGGGGGAGACCAACTCCCTAACCATAACATCAGAGCAAGCCCACCCAGAGCCCGGACACCACGCTCACACATGCCATCTGACCAGCACATATCTCATCCCATCTACCTGCTCGGGGAAGAACGCCAGCTGGTGCAGTCTCAGGGACCCAGGCCACCTTAGCAATGACCCAGAGTTGTCAGAGTTCACTGCCTGGGTAGTAACAGCTCAAAGTTCAGGTCATCAGAAGCAAGGCAGAGTCCCTGCTCATCAGGCAGGTAACTAGATTTTACTGCTTCTTACATGAGTTCCGCCTGCACTGTTCGTGTGTTCAGAGAACTCTCACCTGCCTTCCTTAGTCACTTAACCCCATACAGCTGCCTTCTCTTCTGGGGGCAGTTTGCATGGGGCCAAATGGAAACAACTCACAGCTTGAGAGCTGAGACATCAGGTCTCCCCACCCTCGATGGACACGACAGGTTTCTCAAGTTTCCTCCCACCCCC
>PVHY01024391.1:0-19695 GCA_004024945.1 Uropsilus gracilis
CCCCCACGACCCCGGTCTGGCCCACCTTCCCCGTCGCAGCTGAAGCCATAGGCTTTGATGACCTCCTGCTGAATCTGTGTGGCCACGGGCAGAACGAATTGCAGCATCTTGCCCATGTCGTTGCACGCGTTGTCCCGAGCCTCGTCCATGCGTACAGCGTTCTCCGGGGCCGAGAAGGCCTGGATCACCTCGGCCAGGACCACTGTGCAGCAGAAGCATCCCGGGGAGAAGTCCCGGGGGAGACGCCCCAGGAAGACCCTCGGGCGCAGCCGAGAGCGCAGGGAAGAGGGCAGGGAATTAGTGGACTATAGTTGCAGTAACTGGATAAATGCGGCCCAGAACCCGTGCTTTAGGGGGTCAGTACCCCTTCAAGAAAAGGAAGGTTCCCCGGGCGCCCGGGGCCGGCAAATGCAGCCACATCTGTCGCCCGGTGTTCTCCGCCCGCGCACCCCCCTCCCCCGGTTGGCAGCCCACCCAGAGATTAGGTCGCTTCTCACCCTTGGCCTGTTCGGCGCTCAGGGCCGCAGGTTGGGCCGAAGCAGTCGCCATAGAACAACAAAAGCTGCACGTGCAGCGGAACCAAAAAAACCGTCTAGACTAGTCATGTAGGGCAACGAAGGCGGAAAGGAAATAGCATCAGGCGCCGCCGGAAACTGGTCGGCGTAACTGTAGATCTAGCCTCTCCAGGAAGTGGGAGCTGCTCAGGTAGGTGCTCCGCGTTAAAAAACGCCGGAAAACCACCTTGCCGCCATAGTAGTACCTCTATTGTTAAAGACGACCTACAGGAGGAGGGTCTTCCGGTAGCGACCGGAAAACCTGCTAGACAAATTCTAAAAGAGCTGTAACACTACAGGGAGGAGCCTGCGGAGAACACGGGAGATGCATGAACCCTACTATTGGTGAGGGTGAGCTCAAGGGTGGAAGTCTCTCATTCTTATTGCTGCGTAAGCAACGAGAAGCACCAGAACTTCACGAAGGAAAAGCAATATTGTCAAGAACTTACTGAAATGATTTATTTCTGGAGTTTGAGGACGTTGGATACGAGCCTATGCAAATTAGCTCGATGCTGATTGGCAGAGAACTAGACACGCCCCCTCCCGTTTTTAAGGCCTGACAGGGCTTGCCACCTGAAAAGCGGGTGCTAAGCCTCCTCCCGTAGTTCCTACAACGGCCCTGCCTGGGGTGTGCGCTGCAGGAAGACGCCCTCTAACGCGGTTATCCTTTCAGGCCTTTGAAATTGTCACCCACTGCTTCCTCAAAACAGCGTAGTTGACCCCAGGTTTCTAGTTGTTTTAGCCCCAGTGAAACACTGCCTCCTGGACCGCAGCTTTAAATCCATTTCTCCAACCATATTCTACTGAAAGGATTCAGAACACTGGTGGCACCTCTCTGTGGGAGCATTGGCAGAAATGCCCTCAATGTCTGAGTAGTCTAGCCCAGACCAGGTCAGAGGTTTCCCTGGAGACTAGCACAGGCGGGAAATTTCGCTGCACCTCCCACCCCATACCCACAAGCTATTGAGGAACCCTCTCCAACTCTTCAAGGTGCCTGCACTCAATGCTTCTGAAGGTCTTGCCTTCCCACTTCCTTGGCTAGTTTCAGGATCCACAGCTTTTTCCTGACATAACACTGAACAGATTTCCCCCCACTCCCACCCCCACAGCCCGCAAAGAACCACTCACAGCCGTCTTCCTGGGGAGTCGTGAGGATGTTTTTGTTTGGTTGGTTTTGGTTGGGATGTTTTTTAAAGAGCATCATATAGATATTTATATATATAAATTATTAATTGGGGCAAGGGAGAGGGGCATACATCGCAGAGGGGGCGCGCACACTGGGACTAGGGAAGGGCAGGGGCGCACAAGATGCTACGCAAAACAGCCACATCTAACAGATGAAATAATCACACCGAGGGGAAGGGAGGGCAGTGGCCACCAAGGGTTGGGCAAGAGGGAAGAAGAAAGCAGGGGGACAAGGAAGAGGGACCTGGTCCAAGATACTGTGCGCTTTCTGCCCCCACCCAGGCCATTCCCACCTCCGCACACCACAGGGGTTTTGGTCTTCCCATGTGCCTTCCTCCCTCCCCATGCCCAGCTGCTGAGGCCCTGCAACTGAGCAGCACCCCTCCTTGCTCTGGGAGGTAGGCCAGGAGGGAGATCTCCAAGGTCCACAAGCAGGGGCCATAGGTGCTCTCTTGATGGCGGGTTCTACAGCGGCTTGTCACTTTCCTTCTTCAGGTGACTGGAGAAGAAGGGATGCAGAGCAGAGATGAAACCAAGGTTGCTCAACCAGGCCCCTCTCACGGAGGATGCTAGAGGAGAGGCTCCCTGGTTCAGGAACCTAGTCACCACACCCCATCCCCATCCCAGTTGGCTCACTCACACCCTCCCCCCTCACCAGGACCCCCCACGCCCCACAGAGTACCTGTAGTAGTCCTCCTGGGCAGGCAGCGGCACACTGTGCAGTGGGTGATGGGCATGCAGCCATTGCTGCTGTTCCAGCGCCAAGCGCTGCAGCTCAGCGGACTGTGCGTGCATGGCCTGCAGCTGGTGAGCGGCGGACATTGGGGCAGAGAGGGAGGCTGGCAGGTCCCGGTAAGGAGCAGCTGTGAGCAAGAAGGGCAGAGGATAGATGAGTGATGGGGTGTTGTGTGCCTACTTGGGGTCAGAAGATAGGCAGCCACTTTCAGACAGAGAAAATGAAGACTTAAAAAAAAAAAAAAAAGGTAACAGCCAGTCCTGTGTCACAGTTCAAAGCTCTCAGCCTGTGCTTCTCTTGGGTAGGACGCCAGCCCTCCCCCCGCCCATTCCCAGCTCCTCTGGGTTCTTCCTCATCCTGTCCCAAGACCAACTCAATCCATCCCAGCACTCAAATTGCTCCTTTCTAGCCCTCTTCCAGTAGACCTTCCTCACACCCACCTCCATCCTTACCAAAGAGCTGGTGACGAAGAACTTCGTTCTCGTGCAGAGGATGAGGAAGAAGGGGGTTGGGGAGGGTCCCAGCTGGGTAGGGGATCCGGGTGAGGTGAGACCCTGAGGCCAGAGGGTCGATAAGCGGGTGCACTGAGGCAGAGGCTGGAAGATAGAGAAGAGGGTGGTTTGGAGAAAAAACATACATTGGTGGGTGAGGGGATCCAACTCTAGGGAGAGCACCTGGACAAACTCTGGAAGAGTCAGGCTACTACAAGAGATGCAATGGAAGGACTAGGACCATGGGGGACAGACAGGACAGGACACAATGACACAGATCCAGAAAGCAGGTACATATTTGGAGGTGTCTGAAGCTGTCTGAGAGAGAAGTAAACTGCTTAGAGGAGATGGAAGGGGAGATAAAGTTCAGGAAATGAAATGAGAGAGAGGAAATGAAGAAAGCATAAGGGAGCCCGCAATGGACATGACCACAAGGGCAGATAGGTCCTTACTTATGAAGGCCTTTACTTATGAAGGACAGAAGGGCTGGGAAAGCGACTGTGATGGTGAAAGGTGGCATTCCTTCAAAGGTTTCCAGTGTGGGTCTCCATCATGGGTGGGACGCTTAACCCAGAAGATTAGGGTATGGGAACAGTATGTGGCAATGTTAGGGCATGAGAAGACAGTATAGAGGGAAAGTCAGGGAGGTTAATATCAGAGCAACAATCTCAGAAGAGAGGCTCCAGCCAGACTAGAGATCTAGATCTTCATTTGTCAAGGAAGCAGTTGGCTCCAACGGCCCAAGACAAGGAAACAGGGTTCTCACCTGCATGGATGGCATCCTGCTGGTGTAGGTGCAGGTGAGAGTGGATGTGGGAGTGCTGGTGGTGATGGGGGGTCACGTTGAGCATCTGCAGCCGTGCCAGGGGGTCATTGCCCAAGGCTGCCACCCTTTCTGCATGCTGCCTCTCAGCTGCCAGACGCTCCGCATAGGACATGTCAGGTCGCAGGGCTGGCCCAGCTGCCAGCGCTAGACGTTCTCTCTCCAGGGGCCCCAAGCTTGGATGAAAGGGGAAAGGGTGCAGGCCAGGGGGACCTGGCTGCAGAGCCAGGCCCCCATGTCGAGGGAAGGGATCCAGGCCTGGTCCAGGGACCCCATGTAGGGGTTCCAGCTCACTGGGCTTCACCTCAAAGCCAGGTTTGAGGCGGTCACGGAGGTCTCGTTCCCGGGCTTCACGTTCCCTCTCTCGGGCTGCTGGGTCACTACTGTACAGGGCCGGGACATTGTAACCCAGGAGCCCCGGGTCCACTGCCCCCAGGGGCACGTAGAATGGGTGGTTGCGATTGCCAGGAGACATGACGTGGGGCCGGGCGTATTCACTGAGAGTGCGAAGGGCCGGAGTGTCAGGACCTAAGTAGGGAGGCACTGTCGCCACCGCACTGCCTGGCTCGAATGGAGGGCGATGGGGCACTGGGCCGAGAGACGGGCACTCCACTGGAGCACGGCCCTCCTGAGCCAACTTCTGCAGGATACAGAGAGAAGCAGAGTCAAAAGGGCAAGATCTGGGACGAGGTTTTGTCTAAGCAGCTGAATGCCCAAATGCGTCCTCCTTAGAACTCAGCCTAGCTGAACTTTTCCTTCCCCCAGCTCCTATCCCCACCCTTCCTGTGTAGGATACTGGCTCTTCCTGTGATTCACTGGGTAGTATGACCCGAGCTGGCCTCCCCTCCACCCTGGGATGCCATGGACTCCTCCTGGCTCTATTCCTGGGCTGCAGTGTTTCCTCCTCTCCGATAGGTGGCGAGGTAACTTCCCCTCTCCTGGAACGGGCTAGAGGCCGAGGCCGACGGCGCCCGGGTGACGCACTCACCACGCTGCGTTCCAGCTCGCGCTCCTTCTCGCGCTCGCGCTCCTTCTCGCGCTCCCGCTCGCGTTCGCGCTCCTTTTCTTCGCGCGCGCGCTGCTCGGCCTCGCGCCGCACCTTCTCCACTAGGTCGGCCCGTTTCTTGGCCAGCTTGGAACCCTCCAGCGGCACGAAGTACAGGTCGCTGCGCGCGCACGAGTTAAAGCCGCGGTCCAGGTGTTTGTTGAACCTGTCAGGAGACGCGGAGGCGGCGTGCGCTCAGGCCTTGCTGGAGCCGGGGGACACCGCGGTGCCCCCATTCCCCGAGCAGCCCATGCAGGCCCTAAAGGCGCCGCGAGTCTGGAGTACTTGAATAAACACTGGAACTAAGGCCCCTTATCTGTGACGATTCCCTCTCCCAACCTTGCCATTGTCGCTCCCCATTCTAGGCCCGCCCGCACACCGCCCTGGCCGCTCACCTGGCCGACTGACTGGCGTGACTGGGCACGTCTACCACTTTGGGAGGGGGAGAGGGGCTGCGAGCAGGGGGCACTGGACTCTCTGGGGTCTCATACTCCTCGGCTGGCTCCTGTTTGATCTGCGTGGCGGTCAGGGTCGGCCCGGAGGCAGGGGCCGCGGGCGCTGGCGGTAGGGAGGGCAGGCCTGAAGGCCCTGCAGGTGGAAGTGGCCCGGGTCCCACCGTGGGCGAGCCAGGCTTGAAGGTCCCTGGCCCTGCAGGAGGCGAGGCGCCTCGATAGCCTGGTGGGGTTCCGGTTCGGAAGGAGGGCGGTGACCCCGGCTTATATCCCGGTGGGGTAGCTGTCTTGTAAGCCCCTGGGGATGGGGCTCTCTTTCCATAAGGTGGGGGCCCAGGTGGGGAGGCCGTTTTGTAGCCTGCTGGCGAGGAAGCCACAGTAGCAATGACCGTGGACAGGGTAGCCGAGGAGGTGGTTACTGGAGTTACAGATGGGAAGGGGTAGGGTGCCCCTTGAGGGCCCTGGTTAGGGGAGGGGTGTGAACTTGGGTAGGACCCTTGAGAGGAGGAAGTGGAGGAGTTGGAAGAGGAAGAAGAGGCTGGGGGGCCATTGGGGCCTGCTTGGCTGTAGGACACCTGGTTGTGAGGTGGAGGCAGATGTGCTGGCCCTGGTGGATAGGGCCTCAGAGATCCCAGAGAGGGAGACATGGCATAAGGGTGTGAGTGGTGGGAGCCACTGCTCTCCAGGGGGTGAGGATATGCTCCAGGTGGAGGGGGTCCAGAGCTTCCATGATGTTGTTGTTGTTGTTGCTGCTGTTGCTGTTGCTGTTGCTGCTGCTGCTGCTGCTGCTGCTGTTGCTGCTGCTGCTGCTGCTGCTGTTGTTGTTGCTGGTGGTGATGGTGATGTGTTGGGGCTGGTGGATGGGCTGCAGACTGGCCCCCAGTAGGAGGAGGGAAGGGGCCTGGATGGGCATTGCTGTTGGCTAAGAGACGCCCATAGGGAGGAGGTGGAGGGGGCCCCTGACTCCATACTGCCTGGGATGGGAGAGAAGGCTGAGTGTACTTGGGTGGCTGATTAGAAACAGAAAGGCTTGTTGGGGGTGGGAAGGAGTGGGGATAACTGGGTAATGCCTGGGAAGCTGGGTACTGGGAGGCAGAGGAAGAGGAAGAAGAAGCGGCAGAGGAGGCTGCTGCAGAGCTATTACTAGAGGAAGAATAAGGATACCTCATGGGGGGGGCTGGAGCAGAAGTGGAAGCAGGAGGCAAAGGGTGGGGTGAAGGAGCTAGAGTGGGGCCTTTCTCTGGGCCAGGAGGAAGTCCACCCATACCTGGCCCCATAGCATGGGGAGAGGGCAGATGCCCAGGTAGTGGCTGGGCCCCCAAGCCAGGAGGAGAGGCAGATGCATTGTTAAGGGGTCTCAGAGCAGGGGGAGGAGGGAGGTTTGGTGTCACATGGGGAAATGTGGCTGGTGGTGGTGCAGCAGGTAGGTTCCCACCACCCACTGGAGTGTTAGGTGGTTTTGTAGTGGGAGCACTACCAGCCCCAGAGCTTGGTATTGAAATGGGGGTGGTAGGTGGGGGGTGCTGCTTACCCCCACTAGGGGTTCCCACTGAAGAGGCAGCCCCTCCCCCCTTGGGACCCATAGGGGGTCCAGATAAAACTCCTCCACCAGCCCCCCCAGGGTAGAGTTGTGGGTGAGATGGAGGAGCTCCAGGAGCCTGGAACATTCGAGATGGAGGGGGCTCCATGGGAGCATGATATCCAGTGGGTGTCACAGAAGAATGGGATTCAAAGCCAGGCTCTGGCTGTCGGGTGGTGTTGTCTGGTGGAGGGGGGGAGGGAGGAAAGAGTGGAGGTGGGTGGTAGGGGCGGGCTGGACCCTGGGACAGGCCAGAGGATGAGTCAGAGTCATTCTCCACACTTCCAGGGCTGTAGATGCTGGGAGATGTGCTTCGGTTATCCTGGTCGATATCTCTAGGGTCACTGCTGCCATCATCATTGAGGCTCCGCCCATCTAAACTGTCCAGATCCGAAGGAGACTGAGGCCGAGGCAGCTCCTGCTGTGGAAAAGAGAGGGCATTTTCCCTTTGCTTCTCCTTCTTTGCTTCCCCTAGAAAATCTAGGAACTTCCTTGGCATGAAGTCATTATCCCCTCATAGCACACCACTGCACCATGTGCAAGCCCGTCTCTCCTTGTGTATCGGGACCCTCCACTCTCCCCACATCCTCAGCTATTCCCTAGCAGTTTTCCTCCTTATAAAACCCTATTCCTTCCTCAAGCATCCATCTCCAGCACCTCCTCCCCATCCACAGCCAAACCCAAATCCCTGTCTTCTGCCAACTCATTTCCGCCCTCCTCTCATCAACTTTACCCCTTAAACCATTCCAAAAACCTGATTCTTAAAAGACCACTTCTGCATGTTTCTCATGATTTATCTGTTCCTTCTTCTAAGACTTCCCACCCCTGAACCTTCTCCCCAGCCCCGTCATGAAAACCGGGATCTAGAAAAGAAAAGGATAGAACTACTACTCCCCATACACACTCTTCCAGCCCCTACTGCCTGGCTGGCTACCTATTGGACTAACAAAAGCCCCAAATCTGCCTGACAGTTGAAAGAAGGTTATCCTGTTTACTGAGCACTAGGATATGACCTGTCTCATATCCCAGGTAGGATGAAGGGAATGCAAGTAAAGGTTGAGTGAAAGGAAATTGGGGAAAAAGAATGGTCAGAAAACAGGTCAGGATGGCTACACGGGTCTCCCACCTCAGTTTTGGTCTTTTTTGGTGCGCTGGTCTCCTCACTTTCGCTCTCTGAGATCTCCTCGCTCCGTCCCTGCTTGCTGACCTTTGGGGTGGAGGCTTCCTCTACTCGGGCCTTCTGTTAGAAAGAAAATTCCTGACTTATACCTCCCAAGTCTCCCTCATTGCTCTTTGCCAGACAGGAAGTTCCCCCACAGCACCCTCAGCCCAGCACCCCGGCATCCTGTGGGAGGACCTGAGGACAGAATACCTTGGCTGTCTGCCTAGACTTCTCAGCTTTGCCATCACTACTGGACGTGCTGACCCCTCCAGGGGAGGCCCGGCCCCTCGATCTCAGTTCTTCCCGGGGCCCAGGGGCCTCTTTCTTCCGTCCACTCCTCATTGACATCTGAGGGAAAAGAGAAGGAAGAAAGCAAGTAACAGCATTTTTCACATCTAATGTTCTGATGTACTTATTTCTGTTCTTCCTTTCCAAGCCTTCCCTCTGCCCCTAATCTTTCATGTCTCATTTTAGCTACTACTCACTGAGTCTTTATTCTGTCGTGTCTTCATTCTTCAGGCTGTGGAGACCCCATTCTCCTCTGCCTGGGCGGCTGAATACAGAAACGTCTCTGCTTCACCCCAAGTCCCCCAGAACTGTGGTCTGGGAGGCAGGAAGCAGGATCTCCAAGTGTCCAGTGTAGGCACCTGGAACAGGCAGGATCTGTTCCCAGTGAAGGTCTATGAGGAAAAGATCAGCAAAAACTACATGGGAGGACAGTCTGAAGGAGATACTGCTGTGCATGGAAAAGAGACAGGGCGAGGCCCAGGCCCAGGTTTTTGGTCAAGAGGTGCAGGCCCTTAGGACCCTGATGGCTGGCCCCTACCAGTGAAGGAGACTCTGCTCACAATATCATCTGTGTTCTCTGGGGATGACAGGAAAATCTGATGCACCCATGAGCCCCAAATCAGGAGATCACACTCTTTTACCCAAGGGCCCCCTAGGGAATATTTGTGCACAAACAAATTCCACAGAGCCTTAAAAGAAGCATAAAAAAAATGTAGCTGAAATAGTAACTAATTTCTTGAGTGCCTTGTGCCAAGCCCATACATACACAATTTCATTGAATATTTATAACCAACCCCATAAAGAAGATAGTCTTATTACTCCTGCTATCTAGGTGAGAAAGCTGAGATTCAAAGACTGTGACTAGCCCAACTTTATGTGACAAATACACAGTGAGGAACCAGAATCAAGTCATCTCAACTTCAAAGCCCATGCCTTTCTAAACTTTGCTGTGCTCTTACCAGAGGTTGCTGGGCAGAACTCTGAGAAGGCCTAGATCAGTCCACAGATATGGGAAGAATTTTTTTCACATCAGAGTAGGTGGGAGAAGAATGCCCTATTCTACAATACAGAACCCACAGCCGTGCAAGCTAACGATCCCCAAAGGGTAGAACTTGGTTTCTGAGAGCCTCATAAAGACCCCTTCTCTAGTGCTTGGGTTCCCTGAGGCTCAAGGAAAAGGGAGGGCTTTCACTTTTACCTACCAAACACTCAGAATACCAGTGAGTACATAACACAAACCTTAGACAGGGACACACACCTCGCAGCCCATATATTTTTGTGTTTATCTTGATATAACTATATATAGTCAGCTATTTTCATTTGCACTTGTTAGTTTTCTTGCTAAATGTCACATCTCTTTTACTGACCATAGAGCTTTTGAAAGCAGGCCGGGCACGGTGGTGCATGCTTATGAGCAACAGCTTATGGAGTTGCAGTGGGGTCTGGGGATTGCAGTTCAAGTCCTGCCCGCGGCAACACAGCGAACCCTAGTCCCAAAAAATAGCTGGGCGTGGTGGTATGCATCTGTAATCCTAGCTACCTGGGGAGCTGAGGCTGGGGATTGCTTGAGTCCATGGTACCATGGGCAACATGAGCCTCCCGTTCCACGGGCAAAAATAGCGAGACCTAGTCGCCCAAAAAAAAATCTTTTGAAACCAAAGAGAAGGAAAAGGCTGCTTTCTTTCTTTCTCTTTATCTCCTCCACTGAAGTGTGTATATGGGTGTTCTGTTCTTGTTCTTGACCTTTAAACCCACTAACTTCAGAAGGTTTTGAATGAAGTACTGGAGACCTTAATGGTAACAGAGTAAGTTTACCTACCTAGTCTGTGTTCAGGTAGCCACAATCTCCAGCCTATATTCCTCCAGGAATACAGTAATTACTTTTCACTCACCTCCACTGAACCCTACTGAGGCAGACCATGTGGGGGGAACCTAACCTTTCCAGAAACTTAATAACAATTGACCTGGAGTCACAAGACAGCTGGGACAGAGCTCTAGGTTTTCGAAACTTTCAACTGACCAACTGACACTGTCCAATAGCCATTTCTCTTCAACAACAATTTACCAGATTTTTAAGTTGTTTAGATTGGTTTTTTTAAAAACTCAAGAACAAAACCCAACATAAAACAATTTTTACAAACACATAAAAAAGATGACTTTGTGCCAAGTGTGTCCCTGCCAGCTTGGTAGAAAAGGGTGCCCACCTCTCTCCCTATCACAGAACCAACTCACCAAGACAGAGCAAAGGGATACAAAAGGTGAGAAATACAGGCAAGTACCTGGAGAACATAGCCACCAAGTATCCCGCCCCCACCTCAACTTTTTTAATCTGCTGAAATCTGATAATATTAGCAATGAGTGACTCGGATGGGGAAGAGCAGTGTAAAAAAGGGTAGGTAATTTGAAAAGAAAGAATCAGATGGGGTTGTACTGGTTTCTGAACCTGGGGCCTGTTTCAGCACCCACAAGCTATGCCACACTCCAGCCCCTCCCCCCCAGCCAGTCACTGTAATTACTATTTATAGAACACCTACTATGTTTGGGGTAGCACACTAAGCACCTTCACCTTCACAGCCTCACCACAGAAAAATGATAAAGAGTAGGCTGGCAATGTGGGAAAGTGAGAAATGGGAAAGTGTCTCAAGTAAAAACAGGACAAGAAATTCAGGGTGAAATCTTCAAAGGAATGGCAGAAGGAATACATGGGTTGGGGAGAAGGGGAGTCCACAGGGGCTCTCTGGAAAGGGCATGCAAGGTGAACTTCAAGAACTCTGGCCCAGCCCCTACCATCATTCCTAGATAACAAAATGACTCCTAGATAACAAAGACCAGACCAGCAGATAAAAAAGTGTTAGTGTAAACCCTCTTAGAATCCAGGATGGTCAGAGATCATCTATAGCCTCTTCATCTTACACAATGAAGCTGAGGCTCAAAAAAAAAAAGAGCAGTGACTTGCCCAAGGTCACAGATACAGCCAGGGCTAGCCCCAGGTCTGCTGGCTCCTGTTCTGGAGCATTCCCACTGCACCAGGCAGTTCCACAGCCCTCTCTCTTGGGCCACCCTCTCTCGGGATGGACATGGAGAGACCAGTGATTCCAGTAAGATCAAGGAAGCAGTCAAATGTTAGCTGAAAGATGGGAGGGAGGGGGGAAATGCAAAGAAAAAGGATACTTAAGGGAGACTTAAATTTAAGAAAATGGAAGAATATTAGTGCAAAGGAACAAGGAACAAAAAAGACTATTGTATACAGAAAGTTCCTAATAAGGTAGGTAAAGGCCAGAAAGAACTGTCAAAAGATAGTATAACTTGAACAGCATTATTTCTACCCTTCCACCATGCCAAAATGGGTGGGGCCTGGAGAAACACCTAAGACCTGCAAGCAACATGTCTACCTGTTCCAACAGACAGCAGGAGGATGGAAGGGGGTGGACTCCCTGGGGAACCTCCTAGCTGCCAGCAGCACCTTTAGAACCCAGTCAAGAGTCCCAAGGACACAGCCAAAGACGGCAGTCCAATCAAGATTCTGAATCCCCCACCTACTGGACATCCCACTGGATCATTGCCATAGCAATGAAAAGGCAGTACCTGCCCTTCAAGAGTCCATCCCAGGGGTCCATCTGCCAGCCACTCCCCCACCAGTTGCCAAAGCAACTCCTATCCTCCCATAGCACCCTCAGGGAAGGGAGTTTAAGAGTATCTACCCAGGTAGAAATAAGCCTCCCCCACCCCCCACCCCATACACACACAAAGGGAAATCTGAGCCCAGAACAGTAAGAAAGAACCATCACCAAAAGAAAAGAGAGGGACAGTGGATGCTGTGGGGATTTGAGGGTGGAGATCACAACTTGCTTAAAGTGCCTATAAGATCACCCAATTCTCTTGTCTCCTGTTTCCACCCTCCCAGAAACCCCTCCTTCCTTAACTCTGGCTTCAGCGTTCAGGGCTTCCTCTTTAGTTTTAGGAGGCTCTACACCATTGGGCCCCAACGTGCCCCTCTCCAAGTAACTCTGTCTGGGACTGGAAAAACAGGCACGGGATGAACGGGAGTAAGGAAGAGAAAACTGAGTCACAAAGGCATCGCCTTCCCACTTCCCCCCAGGAACACCACGGGTTCTTCTTAAAGGTGGCCCTCTCCTAGGCCCTTCCTGAGCCTCCGTTTCCCCAAGCTCCATTCTCCTCCCTCATCAGCCACAATCCCTCTCTCTCCACCTACCACACCCCTTCCCCACTTCCCTTCTTTTCCTAGCTCCCCCAAACGCTGAAAATCGGGTTTGGGCCTTTGGGGCTTTTCCTCAAGTCCTCAAGCCCCACCTCGCTGCCATCTCTCCAATCCGTTTAACCTTCGCCCTGAAGCCCCCTCACACACATCCCCATTTTCCTCCCGCAACCCTCCCACGTCGGCGTTCCTCTTTTGGTCCGGGGGTCCTGCCTACTACCCTCTTGCCCCATCAGCCCTCTTCCTAAGTCTCTCCTACCTTCCCGATCCTCTGGGTGCCCTGGCCCCATCCCCCCGTCGGAGGCCGGCCGCACCCCCTGAGCCCCCAGCTTCAAGCTAGGCAGAACCCGCAGTGGGGGGACCCGATCGGGAAAATAACAAATGGAGGCGGCGGCGGGAGGGGGAACTGGGAGGGGTGGGGGTGGGGAGCCGCGGGCCAGAACCCGAGCGGGCCCGAGGCCCGGGCGGCGGCAGACCTTACCTGGTTGTAGCTCGAGACGGCTGGTTGGCTCCGAGCCGGATTTGGGGCTTCGGCGCCTCCGGGGGGCGGCGGCGGCCGCTCCCCCGCCCCCCTCTTCTCTTCCCGGCTTCAGTCGCCGCCGCGACGGCGACAGCGGCGTCCCCGACCCTCCCGGAGGCCGGCCCCCATCCCCCCGCTCCCCCCACCTGGACCCCCAAGCAGATCCCGAGCCCCGCTCTCGCTCGGCCCCTCCCCAGGCCCGCCGCCTCCCCGGGCCGCCCGGAATGCCGGGGCCGCGCCGCCCGCCCCCGCCGCGCCGCTCGCCCCCGCGGCCCGGCCGGCCCTCCGCGCGGCTCCGACCCGCCGCCGCCGCCCGCGCCCGCGCCCGCCCCGCGCCGCCCGCACTCGCGCGATCCCCGGCCCCCTAGGCGGCCTCCGCCCGCCGCCCCCGCCCCTTCCCGGGCTGGCGTCTCCTCCGCCCCTCCTAGCCCCTCCCCGAGGCCAGCGGTCCCCCCGAAACGGGTCCCGGCCCCAGGCCCCGGCCCTACGCGGGGCTGCGGGCGGACTGGGCGGCGCGTCGGGCGACTCGCGCTGGAAAGCCGACGGCGAAGGGAGGGAGCTCGGGAGAGGGGGATGGGAGAAGGGAGGAAGAGGGAGAAGGAGGGAGCGCGGAGGAACGGAGGAGCGAGGGGCCGGGAGGGAGACGCGAGGGAGGGAGCGCGAGGCAGGCTGCGAGGGGGGGAGAGTGGGGGATCCGGAGAGGGGGAGGCGCTGTGCGAGTTGGCCGAGACCGAGGCCGAGGGGGCCGGGGCCCGGGGAGGGGTTCGCCGAGGCGGAATGTGGGGCGCTCGCGGGCCTGGCGCCGGAGAGGGTTAGGTAGGAGGGGTTGTGGGCTGTAGGGGCAGACGAGGGGGAGAGTGGAGAAGTTTGGGGCCTGTGGGGTCGGTGGGAGATTGTGGGTAGGTGGCAGAGATTGGAGTGGGGGAGTAGACTGGAAAGACAGCGACACGGGGGCAGTGAGGTGTGTGACTGACCAGGAAAGGTGAAAAAGGAGCTTGGGATGACACCCATCTGTGGCAGAGGAAGCCGGAGAGGTTTAGAGACAGTTATCAGAGAAAAGGGGGTGGAAGTTTGGGGTCAACAAGAGGGAGACAAATTGAAAAGACAGGGACATATATAGGAGGATGGGGTTTGGGAAAGAGTTAAAGAGTTTGGGATGATTGTGTCTGTGTCGGAAGAAGAATAGGAGCTAAAAGAATTTGGGGGTGGTGAAAAAACTGTAGAGATAAGTCCAGACATGAGGGATAAAGGAGGGGAGGATCAGATGCATATTCTGGGGTGCAATGGGCTTCTAGAAGGGGAAGAAAAAAGGATTGAAGGCACAGGGATGGCTCATTTCTGGAGGGGGTGGGGGAGGTTTCCTGGGGTTAAGGTAAAGAAGACTGCAAGGAAATGGAAGATAAGGCCTTTGGTGACAATCTGGAGGCAAGAGGTGGGGAAGACAAAGAGTGTGGAGCTAGCTAGGGAAGCTCTTTCCAGTACGAAAGGGATGAGTTTCTAGGAGTGGGACACCATCCTCAGATTCTCCCCTCTAGTTGTGCCTCCATTTTCCTTCTCAAATCTTTAGTCATCACTCATGGTATCTTGGGCCCCAGGGAAAGGAGTCCAGGGGGAATTAGATTCAAAATGGAGCCAAATTCCTAGGTGCCTTGGCTTCCAATCATTCTAACATAGAGGAGACAGTCCCTACCACTGACCACAGGTGTTGCCTTCTCTTTCCACTGCAGACTCTTGGTCTGCCAGCCATTTTCAGACTTTAGCCATGAAGCAACACCACCCCCACCCCCAGTCCACCACCGTGTCTTCTGGGTTCTTTCTCTGGCCCCACACCAAGCAGCAACATCTCCCAGGACAAAGGACAGAGAGACACTGGGTGCTTTTTGGCAGCAGAGATTGGGAAGACTAGAGAATGGGAAGGAGGCAGGCTGGGAAACAGGAAGAGCTGGAGCTGGAGTCTGGATTGGGAACCCTCAAGAGCGCTCTGGTTTTGGTTAGAGAGAGGGTTATTTTGGGGGCCAGACCAGCTTGAAGCCAAGGGTGGGTCCTGAATGGCAGTATCCCACCAGACTCTGGAGGAGAAAGGTTGACTTTGAGGCAACTGGGTAAAATTTGCCTCATATGTCCTTGGGCCAGACTCAGCCAGGTTCTAGGAACCCCAAGAGCTCTAAATGGAGTCTAAAGGCCTGGGAACCTGAGCAAAGAAGACTTTTTTGGCCAAGGAAAGAATCACCTCTCTAGTAGATAAAATTAGTGGGCATTCACTTTACCACCCCTACCCACCTTCCTCATCCCTAGGGGTCTTTCCTGAGGCTAGGCCTGTTCCCTGCTTCCCCCAGACTACCCAAACTCCCTCTGCAAAGGCTTAGGATCACCCTCATTTCCCCACCCCCACTTTTTCCCTCCCAATTGCATTTCCTCTCTAGCTGCACTTCTGAGTTAGGTCTCCCACTGGGCCCTGGCCCTCCTCATCTCCCTCCCAGGATGAGCTCTTCTCCCTTGTTTTTAACCACTAAGGAATGGGCTTGGATGATACAGATCTTGACTCAGAAAAATATCAGCATTGGTAGGAACGGGATGGGGAGAGTCAGAAGAGTAGCTAGGGCCCCCCCAGTTCCTCCCCTACCTGAGGCCTAGGCTCACAAATCAGGGAGCATCATAGACACCCCACCATGCCTCACCCCAACTCCCTTTCTGGCCCCAGCCCCCCCACAACCCACTGGTCTCTAGGCAACGGCACAAAGGGAAAGTGGAGAGAGGGGCCTAGGAGGCCCAGGCAGAGCTAGTTGTAACCCAATCTAGCCCAGTACCTGAGGGGAGCAGGGAGGGGGCATGGCTGCCAGAGGAGACCTGGAGAGGAGGGAGGAAAGAAAGGGCAGAGGTTAGCAAGTGTGGCTGGAACCAGAACTGTCCTGGTCAGTCCAAGAGTTACTGAGCTAAAATAAAATGTAAGCCAGAGAAAACAGTGATACAGAGAAAACTATGGTTTGCCCCAAGGGAAACAGAAAAGGACCCTAGGAGACTCATAAAGAGATGCCACACTTAAAAAGAGGGGGGACAGGAAGCTCTTTGAGTTGAAATGGTGAGGTCTCAGGGATCCAGGAAGAAGGGCAGAGAAATGGGCCCTGCTGTACAAAACTGGAATCCTCTTGGAGTTCTGGAGCTGGGTAGGGTAGCAGAAAGAGCCTGGGACAGAAGTGAGCGAGAGGCCAAGGAGTGATCATAGAAAGTCCTCCCAGCCCACCCCTAGCTGGGGGCGAGTATGGTGTCCCATGGAACTCTGTCTCCCTCTAGTGGTCATCGCTCCTACCTGCTGGCCCGTGCCCTGGTATCCAAGGCAATTCCACGCTGGGGCTCCCCCAGGAGCTGAAGTGTTAGAGAAAGGTCTCCAGTCACACACAGGCACCCTATTGGGGAGCTGACTGCCTTGAAGTATGTTGAGCATTTCAGATCCTGAATCTCCACTTCACGTTTCCTCAGGTGCCCTGCACCCCAGTACCAACCATTCTTCCCACCCCATTCTTGCTGGGTGACAGCCATGCAGTACTGTGCCAGCCAGAAGCAGTCAGGGTTATTGAAGGGGACTCAACAGGGAGCTGCTCCAGTCCATAGCTTTATTCCTTTTTCGGTCAAAGCTCTCCAAGAATCTGAAAACATTTCAGACCCCTGCCCCCAAAAATGTACACACACAATTTTAGATACTTCTAGAGGTTCCTGAATCCCAGGTGAAGAAGTCCTAATTCACCTGGTCCCAGGGCCAGGCTAATGGCTGAGAAGGCAGGAGCAAGGGGGCCCTGCCAGCATGGGGCAGGCCACGCTTCTCAGGGTAGACCACTGTTCAGCTTATCTTCCTGTGTGTCCACACCTGGCTCTGTTCTCCAGCACCCAGATTCTCACCCTCTCCCCTCATCCGGACCAGAGTGAGGCCGCTCAGACACAACAACACACTGTCATTCAGACTTTAATGGCGATGCTCATTTCAGTGCCACAGGGGTGGTGGCAGCTATGGAACATGGCACAGGGGAGTAGACATGGTTCTGGTGCAGCTGGAGGAAAACAGGGAAGCTAGGGTGGGGAAGTTTGGGGAGGGGTAGGAATCCCCAGGTGCACAGCCCCACCTCTAGCCCGAGCCAGGCTTCAGTTAAGGGCTGCTCCATATCAAGGAGCTGACGTCAAGGCCCCCTTCTGTTCCCCTTCCCATTCCAGCAAGACTTACAGCCACAGGAAATGCAAATACATAGTTTCCTCAAATTAGTCAGATTTTTTTGATGCAAGTTATAGGGGACAAGATTAAATTAACAGGATGAATGAAAAATGAATAAATGAATGAATAAATAAATAGATATATAATACGCTAAAATCTTGGACCAGGCAGGACCATGCCACCAGCATTCCCCCACCTCAGCCCCTGAAATGCAGCATGGAAACCACATGGAACCAGCAAGACAGGAGACATGGCCCCTCTCTAAACACAGCACCAACCAACCCTGGTGCTTCTGTTGCAGACCCTGATCCTTCTTCTGAGCCCTCCCTTAGAATGCTCAGTCCCATAGCCAAATTTTGAGGAGAATAGAAAGGAAGGAAAGTGGAGAGTGGAACCCAGAGGGAGGAGCAGAGACGGCAGGGGCCAGACAAGCCAAAGAGCAGCGCAGCAGGGCAGCCAGGGAGTCTGGGGCAGATGTCACAGAGCAGGATGGGAAGGAATGGTTCCAGGAGGACAGCAGAGAGGTTCCAAGTCTCCAGGCCAGCAGAGAGGTCACAGGACACTAGGGTTGCGGAAATTATGTCCCGCGAAGCGAGCTTCATCCCCCAGCTCTTCTTCAATTCTGAGAGAGATGAGCCAGGAAAGGAAGGTCATGGAAGCAGGAGGCTCCCACTTCTTCCAGAAGACCCCCAGTCCCTGAGCCCCTCACATCACCCAGTCCTGAGTTTGCCCAGGGGTGGCCACTCCCTGGCTTCCCAAGGGACCCATGAATCTATCAACCAGGCCATCAGTAAACCTCTCCTCCCAAGCCAGATATTTTCCGGATACCTGCTGTTCTCCAGGCCCCTGGCCCCAGAGATGGACTGTGGGCAAACAGAGTTTTTAACCCTGTGGGGCCTGGGCTCCTAACCCTCAGATTTCCTCACCTCATGAGCTGGTTGTACTTAGCCAGACGCTCAGAACGGCATGGGGCACCAGTCTTGATCTGAAACACACCAAAAGAGAATGAGCTCCGTGGCTGCCCCCTGGAAGAAAACTTCTGCTCACTGAAAATTCAAACTCCCGAAAATGGGAACCCACTTGAGCCCAGAAACCCTCCCATGCCACAAGGACCCCCCTCCTCAGACACTTACCTGGCCCGTGCAGAGCCCCACCACCAAGTCAGCGATGAATGTGTCCTCGGTCTCTCCTGAGCGGTGACTCACCATGACCCCCCAGCCATTCTCCTGGGCCAGCTTGCACCTGCATCATACATCAGCACTGACCCGCACCCCTCACACTGGGCACTCTCTTCCCACCCCCAATACTGGTCTCTGTCCAGAAACATCTGGAGGGAAAGTATCTAGAAGGGGAGCAGGGGATGAGTGGAAGAGCAGAACTGAAAGCTGTGAAAGGGACTCCAATTTCCTGCCCTCTCCGTATCTGGACAGGTTCAGGCTGGGAGCACAGCAAGAAAGGTTGGGGAGAAATGGGGGTTAGGTGGGAGAGGGCCAGGAGGCACTCACGCTTGGATGGCTTCAGTCACTGAACCGATCTGGTTGACCTTGAGCAGCAGACAGTTGCAAGCCTTTTCCTCCACTGCCCGTTCGATCCGCTTTGGGTTGGTCACCGTCAGGTCATCACCCACAATTTGGATTCCTACATTGGCTGTGAACTTTGACCAGGCAGCCCAATCATCCTGGTCAAATGGGTCCTCGATGGAAACCACTGTGTGGAGAGGAAAGAGGGGGCTTGTGATCCTTCCTGGGTACCTGCATCAAACAGGAACACACCCCTCAATTTTCTGAAATGGATAGATCCCCAACAAGGCCTATCATTCTTCCTTCCCTTCCCTGCCCCAAATGATCCTTGACTCTTTCATAAAATCTTTCAAAAACAGTCCATAACCTTTCTCACACCCTATTGTGCTTTCTTACTTTCACTGCCAGGAAACCCTTCCTCATTACTAATCAAAGTCCTTCATTCCACAATTGATGTTCACTTTCTCTTGTTCAGTCCTCAGGAAGGTGGGCACCAGCTGCCTCCATTCAAAGTAAAAGTCCTCAGGAGACTTGGAGAAGGTAAATCAGGTCCTCCTCAGCCTTCTGTTCTAGTCATACGTTACTTGCAGCTCTGTTAGCATCTATGATGTTACCTATCCAAAATACTGCCAGCTCTAGTTCCCGCTGGGTCCAATCACCCTCTTACCAACCCTGGCTCCTTTGAGGGTCCCAGGCGCTGAGAGCCCATGACTTTCAGCAGGATACAAAGCACACGGACAGACTCATCACAGGTGCCCATTCAATTGTACCAAAGCTCAGTCTCTGCAAGAGCCATCACCCCACCCCTGCACCACAGGTGCTACTTAGGACACCTCCTTATGGCCCCTGATTTAGCAGCCCATAAAATCCAGAGTTGCCCAAGTATGTCCCTGCCCCCCCCCCCGCCCTCCCCTGCCCCCTCC
>PVHY01024392.1:0-19697 GCA_004024945.1 Uropsilus gracilis
AAGGAAGGAAGGAAGGAAGGAAGGAAGGAAGGAAGGAAGGAAGGAAGGAAGGAAGGAAGGAATGAAGGAAGGGCCAGAGAGCCAACAAGCCAACAAGCTCAAATACCAGAGTCCTACTAAAAGCACAGGAGTGTGCATGAAATGAATCCTCTTCCAGTCAAGATCTTGAGACAACTATAGCTCAGGGGACACCTGATAGCACCTTAGGCCATACCTAGATTTTTTGACCCACAAAAATTATGTGGGTTTTTTTTATTTATGTGCTAAATTTGGGATGAATTAGTTATGCAACCATAATATGGGCATGTTATTATTAGTTATGTGATCTTGGGCAAATTGCTTAAAATGTCTGTGCCTATTTGTGTTATGAAATAAGAGTAATAATAGTTTCTTCTCATGGGGTCCAGAGAGGATAAAATAAATTAATACATAAAAGGCTTAGAATAGCTTGTGGTGCGTAGTAATTATGCAGTAACTATTAGCTGTCTGTATTGCTGTGCTGTATTATATGTGCATGGATTCTTCATTGAATGTGCATTCCAGACCCAATCTCTTCTTTCGACTTCAGCATGGGCACACATTGCTGATGTTGGGGTACTGAGGGAGTAGCTGCAGACACACCTCAGCTAGGCCTGTTTATAGGAGGTCTTCTCTGTCTTTTCTTTTTTGATGAGATGAGGGAACTAGATTCAGGAACTGATGAAACACAATTTATTAATATTTCTGTCAACTACATTCAGTGTTCAGTGGTTCCCATGTCAAGAACTTGGTGAAAACCCTGTAAGTCATGATATCACAAAGAGAGGGATCACATCCCCACTCAACCTTCAGTTTTTCTGACTGACAAAACAGATTTCTGTAACTTCTTAGGAGTATATCAGCCCTTCTTTGAGGCCTCTGGTCCATCAGAGACCAGTGGTGACAGGCCAACACAGATGAATATGTAGATGTTAAACAAGCTCCTGGGTTGTGCATTTCTAAACAAGTGCTTAGTCTTCAGTCATGTATTTATGTCCACTGAGTGCCAGGTACTGTGCTAGGTCGTGTTGCTTAGCAGCAAATATATTTAGGGACCTTGGTGAGGATTCGAGGATTCTCACAGACCTTTCTTTAAGGGTAGGGATCTGGTCCTGTCTGCCTGGGCTCACCATCCCTCCTTTCTTTCTCCAGGATGGGGTTCTGTTATTCCACCTTTCTGCATTCCCTTCACTGTGAAGTAGGGATGCTTGGAAGCCCATCCTCCATTAGAATAGAGCTAGCCTGCCAGTCTGGGCTATGTGGGTATTACCAAGCACAGACTCCCAGGACTCACTCCAGACCTCTCAAATCACAATCCCAGGAAAGAGTCCAAAATCCATTTTTAACAAGCACCCCAGGGTAATCCTTATCATCAACCAGGTTTGGGAAACACTGTCTTAGAACATTTCACTTTCATCTTTCCCCCAGTTTTGAGCTGGTGAATAACTGCCCATGGCAGACATCACTAATTGATCACAGGAACTCTTTCCTATTAAACCTGGTTGAGAACTCAGAACTATTGACAAGCATGTCAAGCAGTCACTACAGGTGGGACAAGTGGAGAGGAGATGTGCCCACCATCCCTGCCCTAGTTACTATATAATCATGTGATGTTGACACTTTTATGATCTGCAAATGGTGTCTATACAAGAAATCTGGGTATAAAGACTCAGTATAAACTCAACTCCATCTCGGGATTTTGTACACAATTGATTTTTACCTCCAAAAATATGTCTTCAGGGAGCTGTCAAAGGTCCTTATGGTAAGATTTTCCTCCTATTTCTCCATTTAAGAGATCCAGCTGACCTTACAATATAGTAAGGTAAATGGTGATATGAGGGTAATGGCTTACCATCCTGAAAGGAAACTAGCAAAGCATTGAGTGGGAGAAAGTTTTGTAGGTTTTTTCATTTTTTTTTAAGTCCTGGCCATTTGAACTGAGCTTAGATGCAGGGATGGTAACAGATTTACAGAACCCCAGTGTCTTTTCTTCACGTTACCCCAAGATTCAAAGGTGTTATGATTGCTAGAAGAACTGGTCAGGCCATAACCAGGTAACAGAACAAAGTGTTTCTGCCCTTGAAAGGTACTAAGTTATTGGGGGAGAAAAACAAATAGGAAGTCATGATGTGCAGAGCAGAATGCCTACTGGCAGCCATGGGCCAGGCAACAGGGAGAGGTTGACTCTGCTCTGGAGTGGGGAGCAGGCAAGAGAGTGTAGATACAAAAGACGTGATTCCAGTAGGTAAGTGACCTCTTAATAAGTGATTCCTCTTAATAAGAAAGAGTTTGCCTGAGAAAAGGTTGGGAAGTGAGAAAATATATCCACATACCCACACAGAGGCCTGTAACTACTCATTCAGGTTTGGGGGGGAGTGGTCAGCAGGAGGTGACGGTATGACTGAAATGCAACCTGTGCACTTGGTTGGTGGAAGGAGTATGCAGAGCACGCATGGGGCTGGGGGGCAGCAACTGAGCAAGAGAAGAGACCTGACCATGCTGGCACTGGTGGGCTCCCACTCCACTGGGTCTTGCTCACTTATCCTAAAAGGTCTCATCATCACAAACCTGCACAGGGTGAGCTTCCCTTGAGCATTTGGTGCCTTCCTATTAAATATCAAAGCTCACCAGATATTTGGAGGAACCACTCTCCAGTGAAAGAGAACCAAAAAATCAGAGGAAATAGAAACAATATAGGAAGGGGGCAGGGGGGAGTTTCTAGTATCCTCAGAGATATTGGGGAAAATACTGTATCCTTGAACAAGAACGTACCATTATTAGAAAACAAAATATTAAAGAGTTACTGAAAACTAAAGCATTACAACTAGAAATAAGCTAATTAGTAGAATGGTTTTAAGAATTAGTTAAGGAAATGTCCAAAGAGAAACACAAAACTTCAGAGAGATGGAAAATGGGAGACAGGATAGAAGATTATAATACCAGTGAGGATAGTCAATATTTGAGTAGCAGATATTCAAGAAAGAAACCAAGAGGGCAAACTATTAAAGCAGTAAGTCAAGACATGAGTTTTGGTGGCACAAAGTGCTACCAAGAGCCAGAATAAATGATAGAAAACATCTTCCACTCACTAGTACTCAAAGAATCAGGAGCAAGAATGGCATTATACTTTTTCAACATTAGCACTGCAAACCAGAAACAATAGAGAAATACTTTCAAAATCCTGAGGAGCTGGGGGAGGAGTGACTTCCCTTCTACAATTTTATATTCAATTAAGTTATTAATCAAGTCTTTGAAGATATTATAGAAAACCATCTCACACACACAAGACCTCAGAAATATTGCCTCTGTGAGCCCTTATTCAGAAAGCTACTGAAGGATACCCTCCATCAAAATGAGGGAGTAAATTAAAAAAGTAGTTCAGCATTCAAGTAATAAGGAATTTCACAGAGAAAACAGCCCAGGGATGATGATGATGATAAAGAAAATTCCAGGGTGACAATGAGTAGCAGACAAAGTTGGAGCAGGAAGAACAAGAAAAGAATTAAACCAATACATGATTTGATATACGTTGACATAGTTAAAAGAAAATTATGATTCTGCCAGGGTTTTTAGGGACGAAATAGTAATAGGTACACAGAAAGTCAAGTAAGTGACAAATCAGGGCAATTATAATTCAAGGGAAACAGCAAAGTTGTACAAGAAAAGAAATATAATCACAGCACACAATGTAACTCATATTGAGAATAATATAATCATAATAATTTAAATAATGAATACTAATATTACCCAAAATGATGTATAGTCATATAGGGAGGTTAGGAGAAAATGTTTTGTGAGGTATAAGAGTACTGAATCCTCTTTTATATAAAATGAAGTTAATAAGTGAGTAATAATAAGTTAATAAGTGAGTAAATTTTTTTAAAAAAACAATAAAATACATATATTACTTAGAAATATGGCATTAATACTAGAAGAAACAGCTAAAAGACTTGGCCACCATTGCCACGGGGAAGAAAGAATGAGGGGAAAGGGCAAATGCTATCTTCCTTATAGATATTAATTCTTTTAAACTAAGTGCATGACATTCAGATATGGACAGCATGTTATATGATCATTAATGTTAAATTCCTTAGTTATGACTAGAGAGTAGACTGCCTTTAATCCTTGGAAGATAATGATGAAATATTTCAGAGTAAAACAGCACAATGAAATTCACTTTAAATCATACATATGATAAAATATGATAGATGGTAGATGGATAGGTACGGAGATAGGGTGACAGATAAATGGGAAAATAGAAAAATGTACCAAAATGTAATTGGTAAATGTTGATAAAGAGTATATTGATGTTAATTGTCCTTTTATTTCAATTTTCCTATTATGTTTTAATTTTCAAAGTCAAATGTTTGGATATAAACTAGGAATATGACAAAAATTAAAATTTTAAAAGACAGCATTTGGCCCAGTACCTGCCATATATAGCTGTGTTAGCTATGAAGAATAATTGTATTAGCAGCATTATTTCTCACTAGAGGTCAAATGCATTAGATAAGACAGTAAGTAATAAACCATTAGTTGTTACTCTGAGCTATGATAAAACACTAACTGAAGATAATTCTCACTTCACCAATTTTCACTTCAACCTCTCACTCACCTACCTGGAGCCTCGCATCTGAGGTCTGGTCCTGGGAATACGGGCAAGCTCCTGCCCTCTCCTCTAGAATGTTCACTGAGTACCCTGGGTGGCAATTCTAGTCAATTCAGTTTGCATGGACTGGTTAAGAAACATGAATGAAGTAGAATCACAAATCTTGAAAGGAAAGGTAGGTTGGGGTGCTTTGGGGTGACTTGGGTAAAGGACGGGGTGCTATGCAGCCTAGACCAGTCACCTTGACCAGGGGTTTAAAGGCCTACACTGACAGCCCCAACCCCAGGCCATGTAGACATCTGGAGCCAGTTGCTAAAACTATTTGATCCTAAATGCACACCATTCAGGCCCAGCCTTGCTTCACGGTACTGTTTTCTGTCCAACTGAGGAGAGGTGCACAGTCTTCCCAGAGCCCAACCTAAAGCCTCATTGACATGACGTAAGAGGCACAACAGAAGTGTAGATCCAGAAGCTTCCTCTGCGCCCTGTACCCTTCCCTTCCCTCCCAGAGATGCTTCTTCAGAAGCCCGTGCTCAAGACCATTTCAGAGGAGGCAACTCCATGTGTTCCTCAGTGTCACTTCTAATTAGGGCCTGCTGCCTCTAGGTTGAGTCTCCAGGTCAGAGTAACATCATCATGGAGTATGTGTATGTGTGTGTACACATGCACATGTGTGTAAGTTGAGCTCCTAATCTTGGAGTAACATCATCATAGTGCGTGTGTATGTGTGTGTGTGAGTGAGTACACACAGATACAACTGCAAGTTTATATGCTCTTGGTCCTCTTTATTCAAGGATGCCATGGTAGTGAACTTGCCTGCTTGATAAAATTTATTTGCAACCCCAAAATCAATACACACAGTTCTTTTACAGACATTTGTGGACAAGCCTAGAGCAGCAAAAACTGTAAGTTACCTGGTGCACAGTCCCAGCTAAGGTCAAATAAGGCCTTCATGTTTCAACTTTCCTACAGCAAATAAGTGTCCTTTCCACAGTCTATTTTGTATCACCCCTTATTTTTCTTTTGTGTATTTATGCTCTTTGTTGGTGATTTTGCCATTTATAATGACCCAGCCCAGCACTGAAGGGTCATCCAGGTCTCCCAAGTAAAAGAAGGAAAGATGCATGTTGGAGAAGCTTCATCCAGGCGTGAATTATAGTGCTGTTGGCCATGAGTTCAATGTTAGTGAATCAACAATATATATTAGATACAGAGTCTTTAAAGAGAAGCTCACATAAAACAAGATTATGTATCGACCGGCTGACAGGCTGTTGTGACCTGAGGCTCACAGCGACCTCACCCTGCATGTCCTCAAGAAGCGGTGACTCAGTTCACTAATTCAATATCCATGGCGACTCCATGGGACATAACTGCCATAAATAACAAGAACCAGCTATACATGCAAGCTCATGCATTTCTGGGTACATTGTAGGTGCTTGCAAGTGTCTGTGTACATGTGTGTCTTTCCGGTAGCTTTCTGAAAAGTAATATGAACATGTCCTCCTCTTTGGTTTATTTCCCAGAACACTCCTCAGATTTACTTGCCCCTAAGGTAACATGGCAAAATTCTACAATGTGGCTGAAAGGGGCAAGAATGACAGAATAAGAGTGGAAATAATCAAGCTACAGGTAAGTCAGAGAACTCTTCCTTGGCAGACCCTCCAGGTCTCGTCACCATGAGCTATACTTGCCACACGCAGCCCCCAGAGCCCTCCACCAGGGACCCCGTACTGCCCCTGGTGTGGTCCTTCATGGCTGCTTTGAGGCTGGGTCTCCACAGATTAGGAGGGACGTGAGTGTCCTTGGAGGATGAGATGAAGGAGAGAATCTTCTCAACCTCTGGCCTCAGCCACGGAATACTCACAGACAAACAGATACACCAGTCACTCCAGGGGTCACCTGAACCCCTGGTCACCTCTTTGAGTATGATTATTTATGCAACATTTGGCACATGGAGGAAGCTCTCAACAAATATGAACAAAGAAACATCTCCACATAGCCATTCTTTCCCTTGAGAATACAGCTCTGCAAGAGCTGACCCATTCCTAATGATGGTTTTATTATTCCTAAGGACATTTTCTCTTCTTCCCAGCAAAGAAACACATCTTCAATTCTGAACAAAAGCCACTGGGTAAAGATGATTTGATTCACTGACCTTGATTTATTGAAATTGCTTGAGGAAAACATCTGAGGCACAAACAAATCCATGTGTAGTCACTGACCAGCTCAGACAGCATCCAGCCTTCACTTTTGGCTCCCCCATCCACACACCTGGCATGCAGGTCATCAGAATTAGCTGCCATCCCAGCCCACATAGTCAGAAACCAGTTTATACGACTGGAGGGTGAGCCAGTCCACATAGCAGGAAGTGAGCCCCACCCCTGGCTAGCACCCCAGTGCACACAGCTGACACTCAGCTTCATGCAACTGGCTTGGAACTTCAATCCTTACAGCTGGCTGGTGAGCCAGTCAGTACAGCTGGAACCCAATTCCTACACCTGGCTGACACCCCTGCCCACACAGAGGGTCATCCAGAGTCCGCACAGCTGGCAGGCCACTGTACCAGCTAGAAAGATGTTTCTTACTATTCCTTGCTCTTTACCATGAAATCGGTCCTGGCCTCTGACCACACCTCAAGTGACTATGCGCTTCTTGTCAAGGCAAGCTTCCATTGCACCGAAAGGGAATCAGGTAAGATACGATGCAGAGCTCCTAGTCAGAAGAGTTTTAGCAAGAATGACAAAAGAACCTTTGAAGATTCACAGGCAGGAAAGTACATTTAGGTTTGTGAGAGTAATTGAGTACACTGTTCTGCTCAGGGGTTTGTTTGGGCTCTTTCGGTCCAGGCTGTGAAGGAGGGGATCCTTTTAGAGGTATCAGTGCTAAACCAAGCACAGCAAAGTCAAAAAGTGCTCCAGGGTTAACATCAAAGACAAGGGTCATGTGACATCAGGTTCGGACCCCTGAGAAGGTACAGTGACATGGTGTGGGCACTCCATGCTGTCCAAAACTCCACTCATTGGGAAAGTGTCATGCAAATGAAGCCTGGATCCATGGATCCACACAGTGGATTCCCCAGAATGTCAGGAACAGCATTCTTCTTGGATGGAACATAATAACTTTGAAGGGCACACATCCACCCATACCTAACTCTGATGACCTTTAAAGAAACACACCTAAATATGGCACTTGTTGGACACCCAGCAAGCACTTCCCTAAGTCCAGGCTAGAATGACCATGTGAGAATCTCCAGGGAGGATAGCATACTTGAACCCATGGCTCTTGGCCACTTATGGGACAGTGGCATCACCACTTATTATCTATACTATGTGGGGCATGCATCTGCCCCTCTACCATCTTTGGTTTGCTAACCTTAAAAATGGGGGTGACAACATTTATCTCTCAGAGAAGTTCCTGCTACCTTTGCTTCATTCTGAGCTGATCCAGTTGAGTTCATTCTAAGATACTTGAATGTGAGATGAAAGAGTACATAAGTCAGCCATGGATATCATCCATTTCCCTTCTGGGTTCCCTGTCCATCCTTCTCTGCCTTATTCTGTGACGTGGGAGCTGATTTCTACCTCTAGAATGTCCATACTGGCCTCCTTCACCCCCTAGATTCTAGCTTAATTTGACTGATGAGGTACCAGCAGGCAGTAGAAGAATGGAAGGAGAAAGGGGTAGAGGAATTTCTGACCTCCGCTCCCTCCCTTCCCAGCTACTGTTTGGCAGTGGTTGGATAACTCTCACTATATTGTATTGAATGAATCAGAGAAACCAATCTCCAGGCCAATGCGTTTACTGGTTGCACGGGCACAAAATCATTAAAGAGAAGCCGCCCAGCAGAGGACCACTGGGCATTTCGCTAATTGGCTGAGTACACACCAGAGTCCACTTTTCTCTTCCACCCAAACTGCCTTTGATTTATCAATGTTCTAAGAAGCCGGCTGCCCACCACTGACCAGGCATTCCTTCCTGGATTCCAAGGGGTATCAGAGGAAAGGGAACTTGCCCCAGGTACACAAAAGCCAAGCATTTTCTTTCCAGTTTTTAGATACAAAGAACAATAATAAAATACTAGAGAACGGCACTTTGGCTGGATGTAGAGGATAAATATGTCGAGAAACACAGCCTCCCAGAATTGGAAGGAAATGTTCAGTTATCAAGTCTGCTCGCTTACAAATGGTAAATGAAACAGCCCTCTGCAAAGACTGGATACCCCCTTGGCCACTCGGAGAGGCTCTCAGAGTTCTCCATCTCCTGCCAATGGTCTGGCCTCCAAACATGCAGGCAAGTGGGGATCCAAGACTCATCCAAAGGTGTGACCAGGGGGAAAGGTGTCCTCCTCATCTACAGCTCCCCAGGATGAGGCAGCACAAGGGTGGCAGGTACAGGGTCACACAGCAGCTGTGGCAATGTCCTGACCTGCCTCCTCAGAGAGGGCCTCCCAGAGCAACAACTCCAGAAAGCGGGCCCTGTGCTAGCAAAGTTCTCTTCACGGGAGCCCAGTACTCGCCCAGCACTCACCCAGCACCGCCTCAGCTCTGTTTCTGGCCTTGTTCTGGGAGGTGTGGGGGGAAAATACAGCCTCCCAAGCCTTCTGGAACCTGGGCTGAAGCTGCTGCTGCTGCTGATGATGATGATGATGATGATGATGCTGATGCTGATGCTGATGCTGCTGATGCTGCAAACATGCCACCTCCCCCAACTAGATAGGTCAGGTCTTATCTGCGGGGATCTTGCCTATGGACCAGGTGCAGCTCACAGAAGGTTACCAATGCCAGAACTGCTCTTTCCATGCTTTATGTCACATCGTGTTGTGTTAGGTATCTTGTGCTGTGTTAACTCTCCTCCCACTTTACAGATAAAGAAACTGAGGCCCTGCATAGTTCAATCACTTGTCAACAGCAAGGAAAAGGGGAAACATGGATGTGAATCACACTCCAGTCAGAAGCACATGGTCCTTCAAGAACCATAGGCATGCAGGGGCACGAAGGGTAGCAGGTGGGAGAAAGGTCAGGTCTGCCCAGAGGGAAGGCAAGTCTCTGAGAGCCAAGTCTTCAAGGGTGGGAAGAGAACCCCTGGGTCAGAGAAGGGCAGTCAGCGAAGTGTATGGCTCTCAGTCAGCTGCATGGGCAAACTGCAGTCACAACAATGGCAGCTAACCTCCACATGTGCCTGTGCTGGGCACACTAGCTCATTCGGCAAGGGCAGCTGAGTGTCTCCTAGGTGCCAGACTCTAGAACAGAAACTTCAAAAGTAAGCAAACCTTCCCCCTGCCAGGTACTGGGAAGTGGAGGGGGTGGAGGGTGGAGAGGAGGGAATAATACTCTAGAGAGAAAAGAAACAAGAAGCAATAATTCAATTGAACAGGTTAACTTGACCTGTGCAGAAAACAGAAGGCAGAGAAAGAGAATTACACAGTTAGATATGGAAGAATAAGACTGTCAAGAAAGGCTTCAAGAAAGAGATAGTTGAGCAAAGTCACGAAAGTGTGGAGAGTCATCCAGGTAAGTAGGGGAAGAGCATTCGAGGCAAAGGAAATGGCAAGTTCAAAGGTTCCGTGGCAGAGGCTCAGGGGTTGAGGGTTGAGGAGTATCAAGAAGCCCCTAAAGGGAATGAAAAGAAGAAAGCAACCGGACTGATGGTGTCCCTTCTAGAGTAACCTTTGGGGGGGTTTTCTGTACCTTAGGCTCCTTTAAGGATATGTATTCCCCAAACACCCAGGGGCTAGGATACCCCATGGCTATAGTTTCCTCCTCCCTGGGGTCTGACTGTTGCTCTCTCAAAAAAGGCATGCCAAGTAAAAGCTAAGAGGCAGCTGATTGGGAAACTAGAGAAGGGCAGCACAGGGACAGAGCCAAGGCCAACAGGCAGTAAGGGGGAGGGTCTGGTCAAGGAAGAGGGAGGCACCAGGGTCACAGACTATCCTGGTGGTCTCTGGGCTTGTGCATGGATCAGGAAGAGGTGCCTGAGTGAGATTCCTTTGTGTCTAGGGTACCATGTTTTCTACAGCAGGGCTTCTTCTAGAAAAGCTAAATGGGGGAGCCCTCATCCTTGCAAAGTGAGCACACAGCCCCTACCCCTGCCCCATTATTCCAGCAGAGGAAAGTTACAGCCCCCAAAGGAATCTCTCCCGCACTAATTGAGGCCCAAACCTGAAGGCTGCTCACTGCTCAGTACTGCCCTGTCTACCCCTGGCCTGTGCACGAGGGCAGTGTTTCCTGCAAGCCAGTGGGCCCCACCCCCAATGTGGGCCAGGCTTAGCTGGACCCACTTGCCAATTCAGCTGCAAGGTTAAGGGCAGAGGTACTAGAGGGAGAATTGTAGATTCCAGGGCTTGGCCTCAGGCTTTTAGAAATTCCCTACAGGCAGGTGGATGCCTTCCCCTGAGGCATTTCTAAAGGGAGGGTGCCCCAGCTAGAGAGGCGATGCACAGCTGGAACACAGCCCCTCATTTCTGTTCAACCCCCCCCCTTAGTTCTCTAACAAAGAAACGGAGAAGACTTGTCCCACCAGAGGCCAAGACACACAGAGAAACAGGAAAGATGGACAAGAGGGAGAGAAGGAGCACAAGGAAGACCAGGAAACTGAGGCAGGGGAAGGGTGACCCTGAGACAGAGGGAGGAGCAGAGAAAACAAATACAGAGAGAGGGAGCAGAGATGGAAAAGATGGAAAACAGAGAAATACAGAGACGAACATAAGGGCAGACAAAAATGGTGAAAAGAGACAAGGACAAAGTCTTTGGCAGGAGGTTTAGTGATGGCTATCTTGTCCCCGGGCCCCTCAGCTATGGGGGTCGGGGGGCAGGCACCAAGGACATAGCACAGAAGCACCCCATCCCAGCCCCCTCATGGGGCTCCTTGAAGACCTCTCACCCTAAACAGTCTTTGCCACCCCTTCAGATCCAGGTGGAGTCCATCATCTGCCCCTCCCACCCACACAGGGTGGGACTCCCTTGTGCGTGACCCCTGGGGCAGGAAGGTCACTAGATCCACTCCATGCAGGCAGAGGCAGATACAATGTCTGCACAGATGCTCAAAAGTGATCAAGTAAGCAAGAAGCCCACTTGTCTTTAAAATCCTAGACATAGAGATAAAACACTCTTCTAAAAAGTCTTTGCTTGATAAAACACTGAGGTTACCATGAAGTCTCATTTATACCTATGCTAATGAGTGCTTCTTATTGCTTAGCCTTTAATGAACATTTCATTCTTCCTGGAGATTAATCCAGAGTCTGTTTGGTCATATAGGTGCACCCACACCTGTGGCCTCAGCGACATGCGTGGTGGGGCATATGCTCGCTTCCAGAATGTTTCCACGTTCAGGATCACTCACACTGACTTCAGGTGCACTGTCAGCCTCAGCTCCCAGGGCATCACATATTTCTGAGTCTAAACCAAAGCTTCTAAATAAACAAGAGAGTCTTTGGAAAGCAAAAAACTGAACTTGAGTTACTACCCTTCTGTCCTTCTGTGTGACCATGTGGGATTTTTATTTGTGTATGAATTGTCAAAGCAATGAAACAGAATGCAAGCTCCATTTTTTGGGGGAAGTGCACATTTTAGCTCACACATGTCTCTTTCACTGAATTTAGCTATCACTACCCTCAGAACGAATTCTCCTTAAATATTGTCTGTTTCAAAACTAAAGAATAGATGACGAAGGCAGAAACTGTAGTGTTCCTATTTGCAGTTGCCATAGACTAATAAACAGGTATAAGCTTTTCTCCTTTTTCCTCAAAATATGCACTAATATAATTACCTTTTTTTAACGTTTATGCTGTAATATTTTATTTATTTATACCTTTTCATTGGCATAACAATATGAAGTTCTATACCAGATAATTTTTATTAACTTTCTCCTCTCGTCATTATTATTACTGGTTTTATTTCTTGATTATACTGAAAATAACTTTATTGACTAGAGGAAGAAGGTTAAAGACTAGTCTACTACTGATGTCAGCACGTGCCACTGGCCCTGCCCAACTTGATTGGATTAGACCAAATCTGCATCCTTGCCTCTTCTTCCCTGCTGCCACCTCTCACCTTACCATCATGCCTTCACCTTCTTGGGGGACTCCAGCCTTGGCTCAGGGTCCTCCTCACTGTCCTGCCTCAGCTTGGTTGATGTGACCGCCCCCCTGGTAATCAAACCCCATGCCTTTCCAGCAATTTGGCAATCTCCAATGCAGTGAAGGTCTGCATCATCTCAGGTCCTGGTCCCTCATGCACACAAATACTCAAGACAAAACTCACATTCCTTCCTACACCTCACCAGCAACAGGTTCTTCCAGCTCTACCTCAAAAACACCCCAAAGCCAGTCCATCCACTCCCTCTCACCCCCACTATCTGTCACCATTGAGTCACCATTAACTTGGTTACCATCATCTCTTACCCAATGCCTGCAGTAGCCTCCCCTCAACCTCCCTTCATCTCCTCTTGTCTCTTCCAGTATATTCTCCGTGACAGCAAAGGTGATCCTTAAAAATATCTATTTTTAAGGCCATCCTCTTGCTTCAAATCCACCAGTGGCTTCTCATTACACTTAGAATGCTTTCTAAGTTCCCAGCATTAGCACAAAGGGCCAACCTGATCTCCTTGCCTCTCTTCGAACTGCTCCTTTATGCCTGCTACCCTTCCCATTCCTCCTTGAGCATGCTAAGCTTTTACACTTACTGTCTCCTCTCCCTAGAACATTCTTCTCACAGAAGTTTTGCAGGGATGAATTCTGTTCATTCTTGCAGGTCTTCACTCAATGTCACCTTCAGAAAGTCCTACCCAGACCATCCTGCCTCAAATACACTCCACCTTCCACTCCCCTATTTATCCCTCTGCTGAGATTTGTCATTCTCCATATGTGTTAATTTGTGAATTAATCTGACCCCCTACTTGAGGACAAGGACTTTGCTAGGCTAGGCCCAGAGACCATATAATACCTACAACATGGTAGACACTCAGTACATTTTAATCCTCTGACGTTCAGGCTTATCCCTGAACTTGGGTATCCCCCAGGACTGCCCACGTCTTCAGATCTTACATGGAAGTATCTCAACATCTTACAGTCTTTGATTTTCTGACTCTCTCCCACCCTCTTCTGACCTTATATATATGCCCTCCTTCTCCAAAGTTCTATTTACTTTAGTTTTGAAAGCTAGAGGCCTGGGGCTGACCCTTGACCTCTCCCTCCTTCTCATTCATTTCTACATCCCACCATTTCCACCTACTTCTCCCTATTTCCACTGTCACCACTTGAATCCAAGGTATCATTACCTCCAGGCTGGAAGACAATAGCCTCCTACTGTTTTTTTTCCCTCTACTTCATCTACCTGCAACAATCGATTCTTTCCAAAGAACCCAGAACATTTTTCTAGATGGACATTTCATCACAATACTCCTACTCTTTAAAACCTGTGTGACTTTCCTTTGCTCATAGAATGAAGATGAGGATGTGAGGGTGATCTGACTGCGACATCTGTCACCCCATTGATCGCCAGGGTTGATTCGGCTGATCTGGCTGGCTAGGCGGGTGTCCCCTTCCTCCCTCACCGCTCCATGTGCGTCCCTCCCGAAGCTGCGCGCTCGGTCGAAGAAGACAGCCTTCCCTGAATAGAATGAAGATGAAATTCTTGAATAAATTCCTCCTGACCCCACCACCCCCTGGCCTACTACGTGCCTCACTTCTCTCTCTCCATCCTCCATCTTGCTCATGAAAGTAGAACCGTGTTGGCCTGTCATCTGTCCCAGAAGTACCTTATTCCTTCTGATTTAATCATTTAATATATATCTGCTGAGAGAAGCTATCTATTGAACACGAGGATAGACAAACAGTGGTGAATAAAAGAGAACAATTGCCCTTGTAAAGCTTACATTCTAGTGGAAGAAGATAGGTCATAAGCAAATCACACTGACACAGAAGCAGGAAGGCAGTAAGCAGAGGAAGAAGATGGCAAGCGTCCAGAGTGCTGTGCTAACTAGAGTACCAGAAAGGTTTCTCTGAACACGGGGTCTTCAAGCAGACAGTGCATCATCAGATTATCTCAAGAAAACTTTCTAGGCTGAGGGAAGAGCCAAAGCAAAACCCTGAACCAGAAGGACAATGCTGGACACATGTATCTGAAGAACAGCAAAGAACATGTGGACCTTAGGGGCCTAGAACACTTCCCATTCCCAACTTCAAATCTAGATCTCCAAATGACCTTACATGTCCAGTCAAAGGTCATTTCCTCCAGCAGCCTTTTCTGACCAGCCTGTTCAAACCCAGTTCTAAACTTTCACAGCTCCCTGTTCACTCCCTTAATTGCCTCAAGCACCATTTAGTATCTGCATGTGGAAAACTGTTTAATTAATGTCTGTCAACTAGACTATCTGACTCACATTTAACATCATCTGTGCTGTGTGCTGGACTCTCTCCCCAAGCCAGAACAAATCAAATTCTGCCAGTTCTTCTCTGATTGGCTGCTTCTTTCTCCCCTATGAAGTTAAACATTCCATTTTCAGAGATAGCCCAATATAATTCACCAGGCTACAACTTTCTCCACCATAATCACATCTTCCTGGGACTTTCCCATTGCCTTAATGGGACTTGTTCATTTTTTTCATCATCCCAGGTAGATCTCTAGCATCTCCAGGTGCTGATTTACTCTCCCCAATGTTTGAGTCTTCATGTTTCACTCTTAGAGATTATTCTGACTTTTGCAGTGTCCTTCTTTGCCCCACCCATGATCTTTTCTAAAGGAAATTACTTCCAAATCTCTGCTGCCCAGCTCCCATATTCTACCCAAACTGACCATTCTCTTGACCTACCATGTTTAAATAGACAGAAGTGGACACCTGAATAAACAACCTCAGAAGAACCTTAGATCCAGAAGAGCTACAGCTTCCAGCTCTCATGAAACCCAGCCCACTATTCCTCCAGTGCTTGGAGAGCTTAAGCGTTCCCATTTTCCTATGTGCATTCTAAAAATGGGCTAGCTAAAGACTGTAGCTTGACTTTAAAAAGTACACCAATTTAATCCTCTATCTTGAAACTATGACTCAAGGGGGAAAAAAAGAAAAATTTTTCAGTTAGTAGTCAAGGAGGAATTTTAAAAGATGCCTAGAATTGGAACAATGGCAAACCAAGACTAAATGCAATGCAAAATTATAAGAAAAGAAACAGACATGAGGTGGGAGAGTAGCTAGTTCATATTAGTGGCCAGACAGAAAGATCCAGGGGCATCTTCTATCCAAAAGCAGCCATTCTGCCCCAACCTGGAGAATCCTGACATAGCTGCTTCCCTGTTCTTAGGTTGTCTTGAGGGTCCCTGTCACTCCTGTACATTCTGAAAATAACCAGCTCTGCTTGAAGCAACTTGAGGAGGTCCTTGTTCATTCATTCAGCAACATCCGGCATTTACTGCACATGAAACATTGTGTTAGACACTGGGGATAATAACAGTGAGCAAACCCATCAAAATCCCTGTTCTCATGGGGCTTGCATTTTACTAGTGGAAGACAGAAAACAAACAAGCATATTGTGAGATGGTGAGCAGGGGCTCTAAAGGAAAATAAAAACAGGATCAGGGGGCCAAGATAGGGAAGAGAGATGAGTGGTTTAAACTAGGAGAGCAGATTTGGTAATGGGAAGAAATGAAAAATCTGAGATATATTTTTAAAATACTGACAAGATTTCACTGATTGACTTAGAATGAATGTGGGGGAAGGCAAAGAAGTAAAGACAACTCTGAGATATTTGACCTGAGTAAGTAGAAAAAAATAGAGTTGGCACTTCATGAGAAAAACAGAGAGGGAATAATACATACGAAAGGGAAAAAATGAAGAGGTTGGCACCAGTCATGTTAAAATGGACGTGCTTGTTAGACGTCCCTGAGAATAAGTTGTACAGGGAGGTCAGCGTGTGAGTCTAGGGTCCAAAGGGCAAGGCCAGGCTGAGGATGGGCATCAGCCACCAGCGTTCCGGCACTGCTGGAAGCTATCCCACTGGATGAGATCCTCAGGGGTTGAGTTGAAAGAGAAATAAGAGACCATCAAGGCCCTGAAGACAAAATGAAGGTACAAGACTGAAAGGGTAAGCCAAAGAAACAGGAAACAAAATGAGAGGTTGGAGACCCCAAAGCCAAGTGAACAAAAGTATTTTTGAAAGGAGGGCTTGGCCGGTGGTATTCAGTGCTGCTGGACATCCTGTGAGCGGGCTCTGAGCACGCTGTCAGGAAGGCCGCCGTGCATCTCAGCAGTGACCTTGACCACAACTGCCTCGGTGGAGAGACAGGGACTGGATCCTGATGGGGCTGAGCCCAGAAGAGGAGAGAGAACAGGAGGCAGAGAATGGGTGACTTCTGAGGCTCTGTGCTGTGAGATAAAACACGAAGGGAGATGGAAAAGTCAAAGACAGTTTCTGGCATCCAGAAAGGGACTTCCTTTCTGGCTAGCGGGAAATCGGTATCGGACTACTCTGTGATTCTGCAGAGTTCTGATATGCTTGTGGCCTGCTTTGGGGTGGGGGGAGAAGGAGCACCAGGGAATGGGGTGCTCCCTCACCCCCCATCTCGGCAGACCTAGCCCGGTTCTGAGAACCTCTGTGTAGCCAAAATGGCGTGAAAAATCTAACCAGAGCAAGGCTCCACAGTAGCTCTAATAGCCAGAGTAGGTCTCACCCCTCATCACCTTTGTGATCAGATCAGGGGCAACCCAGCTCCAAAGACGTGTGTGACTGCCAGAGGGAAGTCATGTGAGAGCATCGCTCCATGGGGAGAAGGATCACTTTATTATTTTGTGCCTCTACCAAGAGCCCAGCGTGAAGGCAGAGTTGAGGTGTGAAGCAGCCAACACAATCTAAGTGACTCCTGGAAGAAAGGACCAGCCTTGAAAATTTCTAGCCAACATTTGCAAGTGGTGAGAACACTGGCAACTGCTCGCATACCATCCAGGGACAGGAAACTGAAGAGCTGTTACCGGGTCGGACACCCCATGCAACTGGGCCACACTGATCATCACTAAATTGGATCTTGCAAAGACATTCTTCTATTTAATTCCCCCTTCCTACTCCCCAAAATCTATGCCAAAGGTAAAATGGTCCTCGTTTCACACATATGGCTCCTAAGGGGAGGGTTGCCAATAGTAGGTAAGAGGCATTGAGAACTTAAAGCAAGCAGGGCAAGTGCATTATGTTAGGTCATTAATCCACACAGCAATGCCATCAGGTAAGCACTATGATTATCTCCACTTTACCAGTGAGAAAATGGAAGTACAAAGAGACTCGCCTCGGTTCCCATGGGGAGGGAAGGGGACACAAGTACAGAGCCATGTAGGACTAAGCTTCCACAGCACCTAAAGAGAAGAGGTTGGCTTTGAGCCCAAAGAGCTGTGGCTCTGGGTCCCAAGTCCCTTCAGCACAGTGCTGCCTCTTGCCACTTGTGCCTGCCCAATGCATCTTCCCACAACAGACCTGAGAGGGACTGACATCATGCTGGAGCATGTGAACCTGTGAACAGTGGTGCCCTTGACCCTGCCTCCTGCAGCCCTGAATTCCAACTCCAGGGACAACAGGGGGGGGCTGCCATCCCCCAAGGACCCTGCCTTCCCCGTCTGTGCTTCTGAGTCGTCATATCTTACCTCTGTTTCATGTTCCCAGGGGCCACCAGGACACGGGGTAACTCTCTTGGCCAAGAGAAGTAACTGTTGTTCCTGGGAAATGACTTAACAGAATGGATTCCTCTGGCAACCCACTCACCTGAGGGTGAGGTGAGGTGGGAGAGGGTTGGAGGAACCCCAGTGGCATCCCTCACTCGGTGTTTCTGGGATAAGGCACTTCACCTCTGTGGGCAGTTTCCTTATCTTAAGGTGCGGAAAATGGGGCCTTCGCTGAGCTGTACAGATGGGGTGAACTCCATTTAGCCCCTAGACAGTGCTGAATTACAGAAAGGACATCTTGTGTCCGTCACCTGTCTCGTGTCCGTTACCTGTCTCATCCTCTCCCCACTTATCTCTAGAGTGAGACTCACTCTTTGCATGCTTCATAAAGCTGTTATGAGCATGAAAGGGCATAATCCAGCCTGACAGCTCTTAGGCTCTCAATAGATGCTAATTAAAACCAAATTTCCTAAAATGACTGGCTTTATGTCATCCCTGCCAGACCTCAGCCTGCGCCCAGTGAGCAACTGGTGGGAGAACCCAGTCCATTTTACACACCCGACCTACCTCAGTCCTGTGGACCTGGGGCCTGTCTGTACTTGGCCTTCTTTCAACACCAACACAGTCCTCCCAGCTCTAAGACAAGGGCACTTGGCACACAGTGAAACCAAAGTGATCTCTCCAGAAGAGAAAACTCAGCATGCCTCTCTTCTAAACTAGAATCTCTTTGGGGACTCCACATGGCCCTCAGAGTCAAGTTCAAGTCCTTGAGTGTCTAGTACAAGCCCTTTGTGATCCCTCCTGGATCCACATCCAGCTTCATCTTCTGTCACTCCCTCCCTCCGTCTTTACAGTTCCAATGGGGGTCTGAGCTCCTATGGGGGTCCTGTGGGAGCCCATCTCAGAGATGAGAAACTTGTAATATAAATCTTTGCAAGTTGAGCTCTTGGCCCCCGCAGGAGGAACAGATTGGGAGCTGACCAGAATCTTCTGGGGACCCCCTAGGGGGCGTAGCTCTCCGGACCCTAAGTGTGGGAGTGCTGAAGTCATGAACTGCATCTTTATTAAGAAAATATAGGAGTCCCGCCGTCAGATTCTATATTTTAATTAGACTCTCTGTGGAGAATCACTGAGATACTAGAATGAGCCCGAGGCAAGGAAAACTGGGAGAACCAGATAAGCTTTACAACCAAGGAATAACCTTGGGTGACTTGTAACCAACTTTTATTATCCTGATTTCCTAAAAATGATTGCTTAGGAATGTTTAGTAGTATCTAATGATAATCTATTTTCTCTTAAGATATTGATTTCTGTCTTTCGCGTTATAGTCCTCACGCGCTCATGATAATTACCCTCACGCGGTCACTTCTGCCTCTCACTGAGATAATGCACCCACTACTCATTAGATGCCCCTCCCCTTGGAATGTCAAAGTAGCTT